>JAIZAY010001368.1:0-15713 GCA_029531755.1 Holothuria leucospilota | reverse complement strand
ACCTTGAATACGTACACCTCACTTCAAGGAAAGTTGCTGTTGAGCTAATCTTCATTTCAGAAATCACGTCCCTGCCTGATAAATTGTAAGAAAATCACTTTCTCCTCAAGGCCGGTTCTCCTATTCTTGTGTTGAATGTTAAAAGCAGTGACTTCAACATAGTGTCCGGGGACCAGTAGAGTACGAGATGACAGAGAGGTATTTTCATTCCAATCATTTACATCATTTTCACCTTATTGAATTGGAAAACCATTGTTTTTCAAGAACTGAAGTGTGTTGTGTCCATGCGGTGGTTGATGGAATATGTTTAGCTTTTCTACCAAGGCTGCAGGCATGCGTCGACTTCAAGAGTTGCCATGGTGCTTGTTTTCTTCTTTTGCAGGAACTCGATCAAAGAAGGAGAGGCAAAAGTTAAGTTCCTGGAAAGTATTAACGCTAAATACATTGCTAGCAAAACTGTGAATTAATATAGATTTTTGTGTCCAAATTCTTCCCCTTAAAAGGTAATACAGTAAACGTCGTTTTTAAATAGCTTTTGTGCATAATATACTGTACTGTAACTGGAGACATTAAAACTGCAAATCTCAGTAACTACAAAAAATTGCCTTGTTGTTTGGATGTTTTAAAAGTACTGCTGGCAACAGTGGATAATATGGTGCGTTACTGTTTCTGCAAAGAAAAACTGCATTATGTTCACTGTGGAGACGTGATTCAAAATGTCATACTTCTCCCACACTTTAATCATTTCCACTTGAAGCTGTAAATGTTATATTATGAGAACTGTGGCAAGTAGTAATCGGTGCATATAATGGGTGCACAACTTGCATTGTTTTCCATTGGACGTACTAAACAAGATAACTGGGCTACTCAGGCTTTACAATTACGAACACTGTTAATGTAGACTATCAGATTCATACGACAAGAAAAAATAATGTTCCCAATTTCCTATATTTGACAATGAAAAAGCAATGCACAAACAGTAATATCACCATCCTAGGTGAACATCAATGACTGGTACAACTTAAGAACATCTTTGAACATAGGGGAGCATATAAATTTTCTCGCCTAGAATGAAAAACTTGTATGGGTAATTTAAAAAAAAAAAAACTTACAAGTATCTACAAAACAGAAGTCTGTAATGTGCATGTTCTCTTGTACTTTCTATACAGTATATAGTGTAGGAGGAAGATGGTTTTAGGGTGGGACAGGGGGAGAGTCCTGAGGCCAGACTTGCCAATTCTGATCATTTAACGGTGAGTCTCACATTATCAGGCATACTCTTCACTTTCAGGCAATGCCAGATAAGATTATTTAGACCAAGATCAGTGGCAGCTTTCCATCGCTGGTTAAGATGTAATTGAATCGCAGAAGTATCATTGCTAGAAAGTGACCAATCTTTCGCAAACAATCGATTTGTAGATGGCATCTGAACTTTATTTAGAGGGTGCGCATGAACTAATCTAAAATCTTCTTACTGTAGTTTAGCAGTCACTTTTCATAATGAGGTACAGTATGAGACTTAATTGTTTAAAATCTTCAGGTTTGAGATGTGATTTCTTCAAGAACATCACGGTTTGCCATTTATGAGAGTGGCAAGTCTGGGAGACAAGAACCTCCCAATCAGATCTCTTTCTTACCCCTTGCTTGTCCATCTCAGCACCTTGCCCTAAATGAGGCTGGTGGACCAAGGCAACAACCGTAGTGCAACATACAGTGTGACAGCTTGTGGGCCAATCTTAACCCCTTGAATCCAAAATATTTTCCTCACCCTCTCTGCACCCTGAATCAAAGGCATTATGCCACGGGACTGTAAGTTCATGTACATTAAAAGAGTGCTCTTCAAGAATTTCACATGCAGTTTTGTTTATAAACTGGGAGAATATGGCATTCCCCCAAGTTAAAAATGTATGTGTACGGTATTACATGCATAGTGGGTGCATATAGCCTACTGTACTCTTACTGTACGGCATTGTTATTCACAGTTTAAATAGGATTAACTGGGGAGATTAATTATTAACCGTATGTACATCCCCAATGTCCAGCAGTATCTCACTGTGTAATGCATGTAGTGTATTGCAGAGGTTTATGAATGGACCCATGTATGGTACACTGCCACTGGGAGATACATGGCACTTAATGATATTTCCCCCTGAGTAACAAAATGTCTCCATAAACACTGTGAAAGTTGTTTGTGCAGTTTGGTACAAACTATATGTGCAATATTTGTCCCCAATGTACAAAACAGTAACAGTCACTGTGTAATGCATGTACAGTAGTATATTGCACAGGTTTATGAATTGACCCATGTATAATAGACTGGGAGAAATATGACACATATTCCCCCTGAGTTAAAAATGTGTAAGTGTACAGTATTAAAGTACATGCATAGTAGTGTATAACACAGGTACATTAATGTGTGTACACTGTTTTTTTACTGTTTTCAATAGGATTACTGGAGAGATTAATTATCATCTGTATGTACTGTACGGTACAGTATCCCCAATGTACAGTACCAGTATCAGTCACTGTGTAATGTATGAGTGTATTGCAAAGGTTTATGAATGGACCCATACATAGTTGGGAGAAATATGACACTTATATTTCCCCTGAGTTAAAAATGTATGTGTAAAGTACAGTATTACGGTACAAGCATAGTGGCATTGTTTTTCACTGTCATTTTAAGTAGGATTATCAACTGCGTGTACATCCCCAGTGTACTGTGCAGTACGGTATCAATCACTGTGTAGTGTATGTAGTGTATTGCAAAGGCTTATGAATGGAACCATATGGTACACTGCAGTGGCGTAGCCAGGTTTTTTCTCAGGGGGGGGGGGCAAGAGCACCAAGATTTCCCCCAATTAGTGATCTGCTTCCTAATAATCAGTGTTCTCCGCAGGTCCAAATTTTGTCCGGGTGCTTCCCTCTGACCTGGCTGATGTGATTGATCGCCGTCCTGGGGGAGGGGTCTAAGGGGAGGGGGACATTTTTTCTCATATAAGGTGGGCTAGATGCAAAATGGTGCCACATTTGGTGCTAAATGTAAACTGAATACATCACCAAGAATTCCTATTTTTTTTAGGAAGCTTTTTTATCTTGCTTGTCTTCAGGTCATGGTGAATTTTTCTTGAGTCCTACTGGTAGATCAGAATCACAATGGGTGAAGTACAGTAATTAAGTGAACCCTGGTACCTTTCCCTTCATCAGTTCACCACATTCACCACAATCAGTCCAAATTTTACGAGGACCTGCCCTTGTAGCAGAGTATAGCACTTGACCACTGACCCATTCTAACAACTGCATATACCACAATGCTGCTGCTTTAATTATCAAGAAACATTAGAAGTATACAGTGAAAGGACAGAGTCCCTTGTCAGAGGTCCAGAGATCCCATGCTGTATAAAACAGATTGTAAAACATAACTAGTACAACTATAAGCGTGGTGTCATCATTCCATCTCTGAAAACCTTAATAATGAGGACTGGTTGTGCCAGTGTGGCATAAACTTTTAAATAAGTAAAGTGTACGGCTGAGAAATTTAAAATTTTACCAGATCATGCGCAAATTTCACCATATATTCACTTTCAAAATTTCCCCCAAGATTTTCCAGAGGGGGCAACTTGCCCCCCTGTCCCCCCTGGCTACGCCACTGGTACACTGGGAGAAATATGACACTTATATTTCCCCCTCAGGGATTCCGCCAGAAACTCAATAAAGGGGGGGGGGATTTATTACTGCTAAATCCTGATTCCAACTTGATGATGACCTAGGCCAAAGTTGCAAGTTGGGTTCAGGGGGAGAAAAGCTTGGTTCAAGGCCCCTATTTGGTATGATTCGAGGGGTTTTAAAGGCCATTTATTTATGTAAGTTTCAAACATTGTTGCAAAAGTGTTTTTTTCTCAAGTAAGAAACCAAGATATTGACAATTTTTTATGTTTTTTATGGAAATGAAAGGAGGGAGGGAAAATTTTACCTACCTTGTTCTGGGAAGGTGGGGACAAATCCCCCCCCCCCTCGACGGAAACCCTGCCCCTACTGTAGGTTACAAAATGTCTTCATAAATACTGTAATAAGTTGTTTGTGCAGTTTGGTACTAACTACTGCACAGTACTGTACATGTGCAATGTTTGTCTTTGAACTATAAATGAGGATTATGTGTGAGACACTGTCCACTGTACTCTCCTTAGATGTACATTGACAATGTAATGTATACAGACTTGCCAATATTCTGTTCTCACATTTGGGAGAAATATGACTTTCACTTCCCCTGACTTACAAATGTTAGGAACTGTACAAGTTGTGTGTCAGTATGTACTGTTCACTGTGCATTTTATATCATCCCAGCTAACAAAAAAACGTTTTCTACACGTTCTTAAAATGTAACCACTTACGTTTGCAAAACGTTTCTTACTATGTTTTTAGTATGTGTTTTTGTGGACTTTTCATACGTTTTTAAAACGTTTTTTATAGACGTTTAAGAAACGTTTTCTAGACATAAACGACGGTAATAAAACCTTTGCCTGATATAATACCGACGTGTGGAAAACGTATCAGACACGTAGAGAAAACTGGTACGTACGGAAAACGTCCGGCACATAGTAGAATCGTGCGGGACGTTCAGAAAACGTTTAAGGGACTACGAAAACACCCAGGACGTTCAGAGAACGTTTCAGAGACGTACAAAAACATCTAGGACGTTTAGAAACATTTAAGGGATGTAAGGAAAACGTCCATGACGTCCAGAAAACGTTTTAAGGACGGATGACAAATACCCAGGACGTTCAGAGAACATTACAGAGACATACAAAAACGTCTAGGACGTTTAGAAAACGTTTTAGCAATGTAAGGAAAACGCTATGACGTCCAGAAAACGTTTTAAGGACGGATGACAAATACCCAGGACGTCTAGAGAACATTATAGAGACGTACAAAAATGTCGGAGAAATTCTGAGAAATCTTTTGCATAATAATACAGTATAATTTGTAGAAATGGTCAATTTGTGTTGTGGATGAACTTTATATATTAATAATTAATGTAAACAGGACGGTTTAATTGAATGTAAAAATAAATACAATATATAGAGTTCATATCAAGCCTAGTACACAGAAACTAGGAATGGTAAATCTAAGGCTGTGCGTTAGCACAGATACACAGCAATGTTAAATACAAAATTAGCAAATCCAAATAAAACAAGGCTTAGTTTGAAATTGCATGCTATAGGAAAGTGAATTAAACTAAGTTTTAAAAACTCTGGGATCAAATAAAGAATGTAACTTTTATCGAGGTGCGTGAATAACATTTCTTAGAAAAAGCTAGAGTAAAATGCTGTAAAAATAGAAATCTCAAATAACAGACTTAAAGATTGCTTTGCTAGATGACATGAAAGCAATAATACTATACTTATACTGTAAACTTAAAACTTTCTGATGTTGCTAATGCATAAACCAATAAAACAACCTGGGTAGAAAAGTACAGTAGTCTCAATGTGACAGAAAAGCAATATTCTATGTAAAGCAGGATACAAGTTGAATTAATGTTTGGTGCTGTATACTCATATCGTGTACATCGGCCGTACCAGTTTACAGCAAACGGCAGACCCGAGTAATATATGGAGATTCGAGGGTCAGAAATTTTCCAACTCCAGTCCGTGCTCGAGGGAGCAATTTTACGCTTGGGCTGGCCCGGTGTAAATAATCCCTGCTCAGTTACAGCAGCGCAGGTTATGGCAGGAAGTTGTTACGTAACAACTCCCTGGTTACAGGTAGCGATTACAACTAGCCAGACAATGCAGTGCATACCACTATACGCACACATGTTGACACTGTGTGCATACACCTGCATTATATTTTCTTGCACAGACAGTATCATGCTGTTTCGTAGAATTACACACAGGCTTCCACTTTGAATGAAATTTCTTCGTTTTGAGAAAAGTACACGAATTCTACTGAATCAAATTTAAAGAAAAAAAGTATTATGGAAATAGTATGTTGAAATGGAGTTGTTTTTGTCTTTTTCCGTACCAAGCTTTTGTTAAATTGCACTTTTCACCAGAAACGAGCCCAGCGATGCGTGTTTCTAACATCAAGCCGCCCCTATACTAGATAACGAAACAACATAGGCCTATCTTTAGAAATGAACGTCAAAAGACAGCTCATAAATATTTGTACCCAGTGCGTGTGGATGGGTAACGTTCCAAAACTAAGGCCCAGAAGTAGCGCGAAAGACCTAGAAACTTTACAAATATGATTGCCCTATAAACACATACCCAAATGAATATACGGCACGTGGCTCGACTTTCGATGCTGCTAGATTTCATATTTGTCAAGTTATCACTAAAATTAACATGACATGATTTCATGATCTAAAGGAGTAAATTTTGGTAATACAGTTATGTCTACATAAGGTATGCACTTATTTCAACCACAATAATATTCTTTTGTGTCGAATCAATAGCCAAAACTTCGTATATTTGGTGGAGAAACTCTTTTCTGAAGCAAAATTCACTCCATCAGATTTTAAATCGTACACATTCTTTCAAGGTGTATTATGCGCTGTGTGCACGAAAAAAATCTTCTTTCCCTGTTACTCCTATCCTGGTACTACCTTACATACTAAAATGATTCCTATCTTCATATTGCTCGTAATTTTCTAATACTATAAAATCTACTTGCAAAATTTTTACGTCCAAAGTTTCCTAAATATATTGCAAAAAAGAGCAAAATATTTTCCCAGTATTTTACGTACCCCCCATTTGCGAAAAGTGGAACGTGCCAAAGTGCCAGTATGCACAACATAGAGGTAGAGTGACCCAGGCAACGAACGAAATGAACGTTCGTACGTGCACGGTGTCTGCCGTATCTTACCGTACATTTTTAACGGTAATGTGCGGGTGAAATCTCGGCCAGGAGATACATTAGAAAGATTTTTACTGTCATTATTATGAAGGTACGGTAGGTAGTGGATTTTTCAGAAGAGTAACAAGAAAGCAGTTCAAGAGAAATTTGAACACATGGTTGAGGTACATTACAGTACAGAAGTTGCAGTGACAAACAGGCGCGGTTCTAGATCGAGACTTGGGGGGGGAGGGGGGAAGGGGGGGACTTGAAACGGAAGATTCATAAAATTTTCTTTCAAATATGTTCGACCACGCGCACGCTGAAACCAATGATAAAAACAGTAGCCTTCCATAACCGGGGACGGCACAATGTTATTTTGATAGGGGACATGGGTTGAGTGATCGCCGTCGTGGGGGAGGGGTCTAAGGGGAGGGGTGTCCTCTTCCTCTGAGAAATTTTTGCTTATTTAATGTTGCTAAGATGCAAAATGGTGCGTTCTTTGGGTGATTTTTTGACTATATGACTGGAAAATATTCATAACTTTGTGAATTCTAATTTTTGGTTGGAGAAAGTGGGCCTTCTTAGGGGAGAGGTTTAAGGGGAAGGGTGTTCCCCTCCCTTTGGGAAATTTGTGCTAAGTTAAGGTTGCTAAGATGCAAAATGGTGGGTTCTTTGGGTTATTTTTTGACTGATATATATGGCTGGAAAATGTTCATAACTTCGTGAATTCTAATTTTTGGTTGGGTAATTAAAAGAGGGCTGTTGTAGGGGATATGTCTAAGGGGAGGGGTCCCCCTCCCCTTTTGAGAAATTTTGGTTACTTGAAGGTTGCTTAGATGCAAAGACGGTGTTGTCTTTGGGATATTTTTGGACCTGATCATATGGGTTCAAAACATTCTTAATATTTTTGGTTAGGTGAAAGAAGAGCCTTTTTTGTCATAGGGTATGTATCAACAAACCTCCTGAAGTCCCCTTTTGAACACATCACTGCCTTCTAGTCGGGGAAAGTTTTACGCAAAATACGTGCGTGGAGTCCACAGAAATATTCTTCAACTATTAAGAAACTTTGCCTTTCTTCATTTGTGCATTATAAAATCGTATCTAAAGGCTGATAGAAACCGGAAGCTCTGGATTAACTATATGGATCAGATATAGGCCTACCCCGCCCTCCTCTTTTCTTCTCCTTTACGTCTTCTTTTCCTACTCTTTTTCTCTTTTCCTACTCTTTTTCTCTTTTCCTGCAAATTACAGGGGGGTAGGCATCCCTTCCCCCTGAGTGGCACCGCCCCTGACCATGACATAGATGTAACGTATATACAGGCATATATTTTTTTATTTGGAAGAATGTAGCAAACGTTACTGAGAGATACGAACAACTGGACCTGTTCACATTAATTGGAATAACAATTCGGCCTGTAGATTTGACTTAAAAGGACTGCTAGTATAGCTTGACGAGATCAGCGACGAATTTGACTCGTTTTGAACTTTCAACAGATGATTAATCCGTTAACTTGATTTACATGTACGTACATACTATCATAAATGTTACTTATCTGACCCAACTTCCATTGTATGAAATCGAGAACCTAATATGTGATTTCGAGACAGAGACGACAGTTTCCCTTGACATTCTAAATCCACTGGACCAAGATGTGCACAAGTGTATTGGGCAATTTTGTTTTTCTCAGTACACTGACCCAAATATAGCATAACACAACCTCTGATTTTTTTTTTGGGGGGGGGGCTTGAGCCCCCAAGCCCCCCCCCCCCCTGCGTAAAACCGCGCCTGGTGACAAACTGGGAGTTATTTTTTTGGTTCCGATGCACACGTTACGGCACACTTGGACACAAAGCCACAGAAGGTAATGATAGGACTTGTTTAAAATTTGTACTAGCGGCGCTAAAGTATATGGTCAAATTATTAATTCCTGTCTGATTTCTAAACTCACGATGTTAAGAACCAACGGCACATTGTCAGGCCCGTAGTCTAGGGGGGGGGGGGGCATCAGGATGTAATAAATTCTAGGCCGGCTGCAAAAGTTGAATACATGTCAAAGTCACACTTTACACACATACATAGCCTTCCCAAGGAGAAGTCACTTTAACATTTTCTTAAGAATATTATCAAATGAAATATTCTGTTTTTAAGTGCATCCCCTGTCATTATCATTTGTTCCAACTGCAAGGGGCTCCTTTATATTCAGATCAACAAACTATAACTTGGTTAAATACGAAATCACCATTTCCTTTGCCCTTCCGTTTAGCTAATCCAGTTGGAAGATGCAGTAATTTCATCATTTTAGAAAAATTGCTTTTCCTCTCTGCAAGACTGATTTGACAGCTTTTAACTATAGCTTTATTTATAGCTGTTTACTATGCCAGTCTGTCATGGCTTCTATATACAGTACCGTAGTACACACAGTACTGACAATATATTGCTGTGGGCACAGTCTCTCTGTATGTGTGTGTGTGTGTTACGTAACACATTTAGATAGCAGCTTGCTTGAACATGGAGGTGGTAACTCTATGGTGTGAATTACCTCAAAGTCCATTCACACTTAATAGTCTTGGTGATTAGATTTCAACTCCATGGTGAAACTGGAAAATCTGTTTATTGACCGTGCAGGGATTGAAGCCTTTGGGCAGATTTCTTTAGACCATTTTTGCTGTAACCGTGGTAGGGGAATGTACGCGCCATGCTGTACGACAGGAACCAAAATATTGTGTGACACTTTGGTATCAACAAGAAACCGCTGTTCTCATACTGTACTTATGATGGCAGCTACGTAATACAGTACAGTGAGTGGTAGGCCTATGTTAAAGTGATGCCGTGAGTTCGCAAAAAGGAAAAACATAAGATTTTGCTTCTTCTTATATCTTTCTTTATTCTTAAAAATGCCACGAGTGCTTTACAGAGTTGAAGAATACAATTTGAAAGCTCAAAATGATAGTGATAATCTCGGGAAGGAACCTAAACAGCATAAAATCGGTAAATTTTTTAAAGCCTTTTTCAAAAACCGGTCCTTATTATACGGCATTAAACCACGCCTACCACGAACCTGATGTTGAATATGCAATGTTATTGAGGTGTCACCAAGTTAAAAAAGATGTACCATACCACTCCAGCCTGACTAGCTCTCGCAGGAAGTTGTTTTTTTTTCCAAATAATAACTCCCTGCTCTACGGTAGCCTACAGCTGTTCGCTCACGACCACTGATCTCTACTATAATTAGGGAGTAATAACAACTCCCTGCTATAACAGTCTCACGACCAGAGAATGCATGTTCTTGGGTAATTGCTTCATAACAGTTACTTGTATACACTCAATATAGCTTCCCCTTACTACGTAGTACAGGTCACAGTCTTTCACTCTTTGGTACGCGTTACAGTACCGATTTGAATTTGGACGTTACAGGTTTACAACGAAAGTTACACCAATGCTATCTCTTTTATCGCCATGAGTAAGAATGTCAAAGACGATGGTAAGTGCACATAAAGGCAGAGCATCTAACGGTAGCCTAAATTAGGCTTAATTTACACAGAGGTACCACTGAGCCAGTATACTATAGCCTAAGTTAGGCCACTATAGTAAAACGGGGTAGTGGTATTACCATGCACTCTCTACATTGCAATATCAACGTTACCTCTTCAAGATCCACACACACCATGCGTCTTGTTCACTTGTGTTGTGCTAAATCGATCAGCTGTTTACGCCTAGTGAATATGCATTAGTACTTCGTTCTCATTGGTCCGCTCAACTGATGTTCGTTAGGAGACTGAATAGTGTTTGTCCGCAGCACATTTTTGGAACTTATATGAAAAGTCATAACAGCAAACAAAGAGGAAGCTTTAAAAATTGTCTTCTGTTTTTCAAAGTACTACATGGCCAAATGCTAAATAAAGGTGTGAATGATGAACATATAATAATTAGGAAATTAATTGGTTCATCAAAGCCTAAGTCTCAAAAAAAACTTAAATTTGTCATGTTTGAGCTCCACATAATACATATCAACCACGTAAACATGTAAAGAATCAGTTCTACTGTAACACTTCCAAGGCAAGACTGATGGACAAAAAGTGCTAGTTTAAGTTACACCACCCACACACTTACATGCATATTTAAACCAAACCCAATAGAGACCATATATACAATGCAGCTTTCCTCATACAGTACAGTATGTGGGTCATTTGGTCCGTAAGGAATTGGCTACACGATCTCGCGTATGCTGAAGAATCTGATACAGTGTATACTTCCATGATGTTTCAATTTAAGCAGAATGTTGGTGGTTCAAAAATAGTTGCCAAGGAGGCAATTTATATCAAGGCTGAACAACCTTCAGTTATCAAAGGGGGCAGATTTCGACACAATCTCTCAATTTCACCATTAGAAAACAAGGTTTTGCTTTTGTCCAAGGTAAAAAGTCTTACACAGTGTACAGTATGCATCATTCATTTCACATACGTAAACGGAAAGGCTTGTCCACAACGTAAAAATAAATTTCACACTTTCCCAAATAAAAATCAAAGCCTGGCCATTGTTAAAAAGTATTTTACTAACATATATAAGCACAAGTCATTTTCCAATTAAAAACAGTTTGTCCATGGTAAAGAAAATATTTTATGAAAAATTATGTTCATTAGTCTTCTCACATTTTCCAAATCGAGCACATGATTTTGTCCATGACAAAATAGTATTCCTACAATAAGCTTTGTTTATGATGCAAGAGTTGCCATGCAGCGAATTTCCAGTTTCTACAGATTCCACAATGTACAAAAGGTTAACTATAGAAAGAAGGGTGTATCCATAAATTAGGGGTCCAAAGTGTGACAAAGGGGTCAAAATTTAAAAACCATTTAATACTGGTGTAAAGTATATTTTCAAGAAGGTATGTGTATCTATTTCTAAAATTTATATCAGTCCTGGCTTTTGTTTAAGACATCCAGGTTATTGATCAACTCTATCTCAAAGCTCCTTTCAAAAATGGCGGAGGTGACTGGGACACCAAAATTGGCAATATATGCCTAGTAAGTTTATAACTGTGTAATATATCCAAGTCTTTTCCTCACTTTTGGTAAGGCATAAGTGGCAAGGATTTATGACAGAAACAAGTTATACCCACTGAAATTGGTTGTATGCTCAATTTAGAATAAAAGCTCACACCATGGTAAGGGAAATCATGTAATATTTACACTGAAACATGTTTATTATCTGTACAGTTTCCAAAAGATAGAGCAAGTAGCTGCTTGAAAATAAATGAACACATAAAACATAAACATTTTTCAGAGTTGTCCCCAATTCATCCAAATATCTTACATTTTTGAGTAACTGGGTTACAGACGTTATGTGTCGGGTGTGACAGGACACCAAAATCCCAGTAATACTGACACAAACAATGCATAAAAGGTTTCACGTAGCATTTACAGAGTACTGTATTCAAGTGGGCAACACTAACAGTTCAGACAAACCTATTTTTTCTTGGGACATCGGATATTTTTACTGTCAGTTGCAAATTTTCTTATGTTACATATAGGGGTGACAGGGTCCTATTGAATTAACATGTGGTGTCCCAGTCACACCCGACCATGTCAACATTACTGTATGTTGTGACTTCTTAAATCATTACAAAATTGCACAAAGTTAAAAACTATACTGACTTGAACCAAAGTAAGAAAAAGATAGGAAGGATTTATCAAATAACCAAACAGCTTCATATTTACAGTAATAATGATTGTCGGGTGTGACAGGGACACCAAAGTGTGACCGGGACACCAAAAAAATAAAATAGATATTCACACTCTCCATAAATTTTTCAAGTTTGTCACTTTCTAATTACTTTCCACATCTTTATGATGTTCATATTATCCATCTTAAATCATTTATTTTAATTTTTTTCAGTTTAAAACAGTTTAAGTAGCTCTTTGTTGTTCTTCAATGGCGGAGGTGACAGTGGGACACCATGGGACACCATTTTCCCCTTTCAACCAGATAGTGGACAATACATTACAAAATGGGAAAAAAAGGGTAGTATCGATAACCATGTGCACACATGTTACAACTCAGGCATGTATGAATGGGATTGGCATAGCTGAGGTGATATGAGAGGGTGGTAATTTTGATGATTTTGTGCGCGATGTGACATGATCAGCGGGACACCAAACACAAAATGTGATTTCCAATGGGTGCCATTATTACAGTTGTCCTTGTACTGCTCAGGTTTAGCATTTTACTTTATCAGTAGAGGTTACCAGTAATTGGACATAGTGATTCAAGTTTCCTAGAGTAACACAGGGAGATGAGGCCTTGTATTAATGTCCATACTAGTATGATGTGACAGGTGGGACAAAGCGTCACATCCGCCATGCCAACTTTGAAATAGGCGCATTTCGTTAAACATTGTCCCTTAATCTGGAAACTCACATTGTTTGTTTGTCTGGTTCTAATATCTCATCTGACATAACTTTAGGCTATCCAAAGGATAGAATAAATTTTTTATATTGTAATAACTGAAGTAAATTACCCATGTCACAACTTTTACAGATAATCTGGTGGGACACCAAATACATGCTGGATAATAAAATTGTAAAGGACAGATCAACAGACCGTAATTGGACATTGAGATACCACAGTTAGTGATAACACATAGAATATTAAACACTTTCAATAACAGGAATCATCTCTAGCCTCAGTTTTAACCATTCTCTATATGCCACAAGTGGCGGATGTGACGGGGACACCATGGACCCCTAATTTATGGATACACCCAGAAATATTTTCTTCGGTCATCGTAAAATTCTTCTGTCCTGCATTGCCTTCCATGCATGGGCGTCAATCCTGGGGGGGACGGGGGGACACGTCCCCCCCACATTTCGATGGGTGGGGGACACAATATCAAATGTCCCCCCCACATTTGCGTAAAAGAATAGTGTCGTGGCTCTATTTGACTGGCTTTTTGAGTGGCATGTAGGTTTGTTGGGCAATTGTTAAGTGTCTCGATGCAGATTCTGAATGTAGATTTCGTCAGGGAAATCTAATTTAATGACAAAATTTCGGCGCGCTTCGCGCGCATGCGTCACGGTTTGCACTCCTCATGACCATTTCAAAAGTAATTATACATAGAACTATTCTGATAACAACACTTTTTGAAAACAGACATACATCTCCAAACATCTGTGGGGGCCTTGCATCAATATGGGATCATTCAATCAGTGGCGTAAGCAGAGGCGAGGGCCATTCGGCCATGCCCACCGTCACTGATTCCAATTGTTTTTTAAGTTTCTAAAAATGTGTAAATTTTTTAACACAGATTTACTTCAAAAGGTAGTATATGTGGCACCAGATTGCATCTAAGGACACCGAAGTTTTCAATTTTTTTTAAAGGGGATGGGGACACCTCATTGGGCCATGCCCCCCTCAGCGATGCGTATTTTTTGAGTTCCTAAAAATACGTAAATTTTTTAACACAAATTTTACTTCAAAAGGTAACATCTGTGGCACCAGATTGCATGTAAGGCCACCTAATTTTTCAAAATATTTCAAAGGGGAGGGGCACCCCTCTCCTTAGACACTCCCCAGACCAGCAGTCACACAACATACTGCATGGCCCCCTCCCTTGTGGAAGGTTGAAAGTACGTTTTTTGCTGTTAAACACTTGTCAGAAATTTTACCGAGCGCTTCGCCGACGCTATTATCGGTATAGACGGTGCCCTCCCCCCTCCCCCTCGCCACGAAAAAAACGAAAGGAGAAAAAGGAAAGAAAAAGAAAAAAGAAAAGGAGAAAGAAAAATTGAGAGCAAAAAATGAATAAAAGTGTCTAAGAACGTATTCAAAGTATATATTCCTGTAGGGGTTGAGTGGAGCTATAGCTGGATTATCTCTTTAGATATCTTTCACAGTGGTTGGCAAAGAAAGGAGAGCTAGAATGTTCGAAAACAGGTGAATAGCTGAGTAATGATCCTTGACTTAAGATCTAAATAAGTAAACATCGTGATATATGCAGTGTGGGCCCTGCTAGCTGCACTGAAATTTAGTAACAATTTTGTGTTAAAGAGTGAAATTTTTTGTAATCGAGAGGGATTGAGAGGCAAAGTTTTCCCCATACAGACCTTGCAGAATGAATACAAAAGACAAAGCTGTCAGGTGACGTGCTATTGTGTACAGTGGCATTAGCTGTTGCACGCAAAGTAGCGGCGTGCATACCCTATTCGATTTCGAAACTGTCTGAAAAGTGTTAAAATAAACTCAAAAGGCTTTTAAGCTGCAGACAGTGGCGTCTGCCCAGTGGGCAATGGGTGACGTGTGTCCCCCTCCCCCATCTATTCTTGAAAATTTTTAAAATGGTCCCAAAAGTCGTTTAAGCTACAGATTTCTGTAGAGGGTGGAGGGTGAGATGTATTTTTGATGATTGGTTTATTTGTTCTAACCATCTTCTTTCACAACCTGTTTCGTTCTCAAACTATCATAAGTTTTGGAAATTCGTGACAAATTCCAAATTTTCGCACGCTCCGCTAGCGTCAAATCTTGTGTCAGAGTTCTCCTTATTATCAATAGCTTTCGTAACTACTCACAGGGGAACAAAGGAACAAAAGTGCTTTTTAAGAATTCTCAGTCAGAAGACTCGTTTCTGAATAGCATAGGTTGGTGGGAAAGTGACAATGTCCGATATATGCGATGCAGGTTTTGAATGCAGGTTTTGTCATGGACTAATATTTTATTCAAAATTTCGGCGCGCTTCGCGCGCATACGACAGGGTTTACACCCGAATTCATATACCATTGACAAAGCTATGACGTAAGAAATTATTCCAATGCAAACATTTTTCTAAAAAGTACATCTCCTTCTCTGTAGGGCTCTCATCATTATGGGATCTTTGACTAAAACT
>JAIZAY010000888.1:0-26454 GCA_029531755.1 Holothuria leucospilota | reverse complement strand
GTTTTTTTGGGCACTTTGGTATAAACAAGAAACCCGCTGTTCTCATATGTACTTATGATGGCAGCTACTTACAGTACGGATGGTAGGCCTTGTTAAAGTGATGCCGTGAGTTCGAAAAAAGGAAAAACAAGTTTTGCTTTTTCTTATATTTTTTTTTATTTTTAAAAATCCACGGTGCTTTCAAGTTAAAAATAAATTGAAACTCAAAAGATAGTGATAACTGGGGAAAGGGAAACCCAAACCGCTAAAATCGAAAATTTTTTTTAAGCCTTTTTCAAAACCCGTCCTTATTATAGGGCTTAAACCACGCCTCCAAACCTGATTTTGAATATGAAATTTTATTGGGTGTCCCCAGAAAAAAAAAGATGTACCTACCACTCCACCTGACAGCTCTCGCGGAAATTTGGGGTTTTTTTTTTCCAAAAAAACTCCCCTGCTCTACGGAAAGCCTCACTGTTCGCTCACGACCCGATCTCTACTTAAAATTTAGGAGTAATAACAACCCCCTCTTAACACCCTCACACCAAGAGCTTTTTTTGGGGAAAATTGCTTCTAACTTTACTTGTATACACTCAATTAGCTTCCCCTACTACTAGTACAGGTCCAGTCTTTCCTTTTTGGTACGCGTTACAGTCCGATTTGAATTTTGGGGGCGTTACGGTTTAAAAAACAAAATTTCCCCAATGCTATCTTTTTTATCGCCATGAGTAGAATGTCAAAAACGAGGGTAAGGCACAAAGGCAGCATCTAGGGTACCTAAATTAGGCTTAATTTCACAGAGGTCCCCCCGACCCCTATCATCCCTAATTAGGCCCTATAGTAAAACGGGGTGGGGGTATTACCGCCTCTCAATTGCAATATAAACGTTACCTCTTAAAGACCACCACCCATGCTTTTGTTCATTGTGTTGTGCTAAATCGTCAGCTTTTACCCTAGGAATATGCTTTAGTATTCGTTCTCATTGGTCCGCTCAAATGATGTTCTTAGGGCGAATATTTTGTTTTGCACCATTTTTGGAACTTATATAAAAGTCATAACACAAACAAAGAGGAAACTTTAAAAATTTCTTCTGTTTTTTCAAGTACTACATTGCCAAATGCTAAATAAAGGTGTGAATGAATGAACATATAATATTAGGAATTAATTGGTTCATCAAAGCCTACTTCCTCACAAAACACTTAAATTTGGTCATGTTGAGCTCCACATAATACAATATCCAACCACGTAAACCATGTAAAGAATCAGTTCTACTGTAACACTTCCAAGGCAAGACTGATGGACAAAAATTGCTAGTTTAAGTTACACCCCCACCACACTTTACGATGCATATTTAAACCAAACCCAATAGAGACCATATATCATGCAGCTTTCCTCATATCAGTCAGTAATGTGGGTCATTTGGTCCGTAAGGAATTGGGCTACAACGATCTCAGCGTATGCTGAAGCTAATCTGATACAGTTTATACTTCCTGATGTTTCAATTTAAGCAGAATTTGGTGGTTCAAAAATAGTTGCACAGGAGGCAATTATATCAAGGCTGAACAACCTTCACGTTATCAAAGGGGGCAGATTTCGGACACAATTCTCTCAATTTCACCATTAGAAAACAAGGTTTTGGCTTTTGTCCAAGGGTTAAAAAGTCTTCACAGTGTACGAGTAGCAGTCATATCATTTCACATACGAAACGGAAAGTCGTCCCACAGCAACGTAAAAATAAATTCACGCCATTTCACAACTTTTCCCAATAAAAATCAAAGCCTGGCCATTGTTAAAAAGTATTTTTACTAACTATATAAAGCAACCAAGGCATTTTCCAATTAAAAAACGAGTTTGTCCAGTTACAGAAAATTATTTTATGAAAATTATGTTCATAATATCCCTTCTCGTGAACTATTTTCCAAATCGAGCAAGTGTTTTGTCCAGACAAATAGTATTCTACAATAGCTTTGTTTTTATGATGCAAGAGTTGCCCATGCAGCGAATTTTCCAGTTTTCTAACAGATTCACACTGTCAAAGTTTACTATAGAAGAAGGTGTATCCATACTTAGGGGTACCAAAGTGTGACAAAGGGTCAAATTAAAAACTATTTAAATACTGGTGTAGAACGTATATTTTCAAGAAGGTATGTGTATCTATTTCTTAGAAATTTATATCAGTCCTGGCTTTGTTTAAGACATCCAGGTTATTGATCACTCTATCTCAAAGCCCTTTCAAAAATGGCGGATGGTGACTGGTACAGCCAAAATTGGCAATATATGCCTAGTAAGTTTACGAACTGTGTAATAGATCCAGTTCTTTTCCAGAAAACAGTTAATACCCCTCAAACTTATTGGTAAGAAGAGGCATAAGTGGGCAAGAGCGCATTGTATGACAACAGAGGTAAACAAGTTATAACCCAACTTGAAATTGGTTGTAAATGAGCTCACGTTTAGAAAAAAGCTCAGACGAAAGAAGCACACCATTGATAAGGGGTGGAAACTCATTAATTTCACTGAAACAATGTTTTATTGAGGATCTGTACGTAGGTGGGGGTTTCGCGAAATGAGGATATGACGGGCAAGTATGGCTGCTGTGGTGGCAAGAATACGCATGAAAGGGGCAGAAGCAATAATGTACGGCGGTAAACTGATTTGTTTATAAGCTAGTGGGTTTCGGCGGGGGGAGGGTGGGTGGGTGGGGTGCGGGGGGGGTGGTGGGGGGGGGGCAGCGTGTCCCGGGTAAAGGGTTTGGTGGGTGCAGGATGTGGGCCAGGGAGGTATGGCTGTGGACGCTGGTGTGGGGGAGATATAACTATGAGGGGTTAGTCAGTGGGGGGAAGGCTTGAATGGTGGTCCGATGTGGGTGGTGGGACGAGGGACAGACGCACCAAAAATGGTGCGCCAGTAATGTCGTGGAGCGGAGGAACCAAACAATAGCATAGTAATGGACTGGGGGTGTGTCGAGGGCGGGGGGGGTGGGGGTGGGAGGGTAGAGCGATTGGTGAGCGGGGGCAGATCGGGGTAATGGGTACTGTCACAGTGGAGGCAGAGACGGTGAACAGTGTCAGAAGGGCGAACTCTATTTTTTCATTGGTTCAAAGGGGACCAAAGGACTCGGGATATTTTTAACTGTCAGGGTATGCAAAATTTTTTCCTTATATGTTTACATATAGGGGTGACAGGGGTCGCTAATTTAAAGAATTTAAACAATGTGGTGGTCCCAGTGTAATGGTTGTGACTAAGTCCCCTTAAAATCCTTAACAAATTGGCAGAGCGAAAAAGTTAAAAACTATAGCTGCACTTTGAACAGAAGTAGAGACAAAGATTAGAAGGAATATATCAAATAGACTCAAACAAGGCTTCATATTTAGCGAACAAGGAATCATGATTGTCAAGGTGGGTTGGTGACCGAATGGACAGGGGAGTAAGTGGGGTTGTGGGGGGGGGCCGGTGAAGGGAGGGGGGTGTCGGACCGCAAATGAAAGGGATGCATAATAGGAGTTAGGTTCGAGGCGGGGGTAGTGGGGTGGACGGGGGGGAGGTGCGTGGGGGGGGATCCGGAGGTGGAAATTGTGGGGTTCGAAGGTTTTGGGGGGTCACTGGGGGGTGTCTTGTTAGGGGGGAGATAGTACTGGGTTGGGTTGCCGCGCCCGGCGGGGGCAACATCTTGAGTAATGATGTTCAGTGTATTGTTTATTGTTTTTGCAGGTTTGCAAAGCAGGTTTTAGAGGGCTAGGGTCTGCTTGTAGGGGGGGGGTTTGGGGTTTTTGTGGTTGCTTGGGGGAATAGAGAACGAGATAACTTCCGAAAGCAAAGGGCCCATGGCGGAGTGACCGTGGTACAACCATGGACACCATTGTCCCCCTTTCAAACCAGATAGTGGGACAATGCCATTAGCAGAACTGGAAAAAAAATGTGAGTGTAATCGATAGAACCCCTGTGCACACATGATTACAGAAACCTCAGGACAATGGTATTAAAAATAGGGCATTGGGGACACATAGCTGAGGTGCTTATGAGCTAGAGTTGTTAATAGGTATTGTCTGATTTTGTGCGCGATGGTGACAAAATGGAACTGCAAAAAAAAGAGGCGGGGGCCGGAAAACAATACAAACGAACATAACGGATACACAGAACACAAAATGTGATTTTTCGCCCATCATGGGTGACCCTTATTACAGTTGTCCATTAGTGTGCGGTACTGGCTCAGGGTTTTAATCCGTTTTACTTTATAATCAATCAGTATGAGGTTAACATCAATACGTAATTGGACATAGTGAATTCGGCAGGCTTTCACTAGAGTAACAACAGGTAGCGAGTGAGGGCCTTGTAAACTTAAATGTCCAATTAAAACTAGTCGTGACAGTGACAGGATTGGACAGCGAAGCGGTCACGATCCGCGCCATAGACACAAAAAAAAGTTTTGAAGATAGGGCGCAATTTCGTTAAACATGTGTCTCACTTACTCTGGAACCTCACACTATGTTGATTGTTTGTCTGGTTCTAATATCATCATTCTGACACTCAACCTTTGAAGGCTATCCACAGGGGAAAGGATAGAATAGCATTTTTTATATGGACTGTAATGAACTTGTAATGTCACTTACCGCATGAATGTCACAAAACTTTTAGAACAATAATCTGGTTAGTGACAATACAGTCGAACCAACCATGCTTGGAGGATACTACAATTGGTAACAAGGCCAAGATCCCAGGACACGTTGAAATTGACATTGAGATACCAGCGAGTTAGTGATACCCCATCTAGATATTAAACACTTTCAATAACAGGAATCATCTGCTACCTCAGTTTTAACCATTCTTCTAATGCCACAAGTGGTCGGATGTGACGGACACCATTGACCCCTAATTTATGGTACACCCAGAAATTTTTCTTCGGGTCATCGTTAAAAGTATTCTGTCATGCATTTCCTTCCATTTTTTGGCCTTATGGGCGTTCAATCCTGGGGGGGACGGGGGGACACGTTCCCCCCAATTTCGATATGGGTGGGGGACACAATATCAATATGGTCCCCCCCAACATTTGCGTAAAAGATAGTTGTCGTGCTCTATTGGCTGGCTTTCTTTTTGAGTTGGCATGTAGGTTTGTGGCAAATTGTTAAAGTGTCTGATGCAGATTCGAAGTCGATTTCTTCAGGAAGTGAAATCTAATTAATTAATGACAAAATTTTCGGCGCGCTTCGCGCGCATGCGTCATGGTTTGCCACTCTCATGACCATTCAAAAGAATTATACATAGTAGAAACTATTCTTGATACAACACTTTTTGAAAACAGACATACATCTCCAAACATCTGTGGTGGGCTTGAATCAATAGGGAATCATTCAATCAGTGGCGTGTAAGCAGAGAGGCGCAGAGAGAGAGGAGGGCCATCGGCCCATTTGCCCACCCGTCACTGATTACAATTGTTTTTTAAGTAGTTCTAAAAATGTGTAAATTTTTTTTAACACAGATACTCAAAAGGGAGTATATGTGGCACCAGAATGGCATCTAAAGGAACAACCGAAGTTTTCAATTTTTTTTAAAGGGGATGGGGACACCTCAATTTAATTTTTTTTTTTTTAAAGGGGAGGGGACGGACTCCTCATTGGGCCATGCCCCCCTCAGCGATGAGTATTTTTTGAGTTCCTAAAAAAATACTGGTAAATTTTTTAACACAAATTTTAATCAAAGGTAACATCATGTGGCACCAGATTGCATTGTAGGCCACCTAATTTTCAAAATATTTCAAAGGGGAGGGGCACCCCCTCTCCTTAGACACTCCCCCAGACCAGCAGTCAGCAGTCACAACAAAACATACTGCATTGCATGGCCCCCCCTCCCTTGTGGAAGCGTTGACTGTTGAAAGTCACGTTTTTTGCCCGTTAAAACACTTGTCAGAAATTTTTTTACCGCGCGCTTTCGGCCTACGCGATATATCGGAAATATTTATTTTGGGTTATTTATCAGACGGTTGTTGCCTCCCCCCCGCCCCCCACACCCCCCCCCCCCCCCCCCCCCCCGCCACGAAAAAAAAGAAAGGTAGAAAAAAGGAAAGAAAAAGAAAAAAGAAAAGGAAGAAGAAAAAATGAAGAGCCAAAAAAAATGAATATTAATAAAAGTGTCTTCTAAGAACGTAATTCGAAAGTTATATTTCTGTAGGGGTTGAGTGGAGCTATGAGCTAAGCTTGAGTGGAGCTATGATGGATTATTCCCTTTAGATATCTTCCACAGTGGTTGGCAAAGAAAGGAGAGGAGAGCTAGAATGTTCGGGGAAAAAACAGTAGTGAATAGCCCTGAGTAATGATCCTTGGACTTAAGATTCTAAAAAGTAAAAACATCGTGATATATGCAGTGTGGGACCCTCCTGCTAGCTGCATTGCTGAAAAATTTTTAGTAAACAATTTTGTGTTAAAGAGTTAGTTGTAAGAGTGAAATTTTGTGTAATCGAGAGGGATTGAGAGGCAACAAAAGTTTTCCCCATACAGACCTTGCAGAATGAATACAAAGACAAAGCTGTCAGGTGACGTGCTATTGTGCACAGTGGCATTAGCTGTTGCACGCAAAGTAGCGGCGTGCATACCCTATTCGATTTCGAAACTGTCTGAATAAGTTGTTAAAAATAAACTCAAAGGCCGCTTTTAAGCCTGACAGGACAGTGGCGTACTGCCCAGTGGGCAATGGGTGACGTGTGTCCCCCTCCCCATCTAATTCTTGAAAATTTTTAAAATGGTCCCAAAAAGTCGTTTAAGCTACAGATTTCTGTAGAGGCGGGTGGAAGGGTGATGATGTGAGATGTATTTTGATGATGGTTTATTTGTTTCTAACCATATTCTTTCACAACCTGTTTCGTTCTCAAACTATTCATAAGTTTTGGAAATTCGTGACAAATTCCAAATTTTCGCACGCTCCGCTTAGCAGTCAAATCTTGTGGTCAGAGAGTTCTCCTTATTATCAATAGCTTTTCGTAATTACTCACAGGGCGAACAAAGGAACAAAAGTGCCTTTTTAAGGAATTCTCAGTCCAAGACTCGTTTCTGAATAGCATTAGGTTGGTGGGAAAGTGACAATGTCGATATATGCGATGCACGGTTTGAATGCAGGTTTTGTTTCATGGACTAATATTTTATTTCAAAAATGTAGGCGCGCGGGGCGCTCGCGCGATACGGACAGGGTTTTTACACCCGAATTCATATACCATTGACAAAGCTTATGACGTAAGTAAATTATTCCAATGCAAACATTTTTCTAAAAAGTAAATCCTCCTTCTCTGTAGGGCTCTCATCATTATGGGATCTTTGGACCTAATCTAGTCTAGCACATGGTTTTGAAGATTTAAAAGTACGTAAGTGCCGTTTGCTTATTTTCCAAAACAATTTTACAGCGACGTTCCAAACGACGAAAACATTAAAATCTTTTCTGAAACGAACCATTTTGCCTGGTCCAACATCCCTCTTGGCTATGCGTACTAAAAAAGACAAGGTAATATATCATATCTCCTCACATATGGATGTCGGATAGTGAGAATCCTTTTGGTCCCTCTCTTGTATACTGTAACTAATTCAGAGCTACCCAGGAGGCAATACTGTCTCTGTCAACCTTAGATATCCTTTTAATATGTAAATAAAAATATTTCATTATAGTCCAAAGGAATGTTTTTTATGTGAGACTCCACGCAGGTATAATTGCGACGGTGTACAATTTTCCCATGGGCGTGGATCATGGGGGGACGGGGGGAGACGCGTCGTCCCTCTCACTTTTTTGGAAGGGGTACATCGTCTCAAAAAGTCCCCCTCACTTTTTCAAAATGATGGAAAAGACTGCAATTATGCCTAGGAAGGAAAACGAAATTCGTAAGAAGAAAATATAACCTAAAAATCGTACACTTTTGTTACACCAAATCGCATCTGAGGGTAATTTATTTAGTTCTAGAAAAATTTCCCTTAGGACCCCAACCCTCCCCCATGCCGACGGTCACACCAAAAACTTATTGCTCTCCCTATGATTGCCAAATTCTGGCTACCAACACGGCTTCTTCTACCAGGACGGCGATTCACAAATGTGGAAAAGTCCCCCCCCCCCCAAACACACACATGCTTTTGGAGATGGACCCAGGCCATGATTTTTCCTGGACTTAAGGAGGCTTGAAGACAATCTATTAACCGTCTTCTTACTCCCCTTTTTCACCCGAACGAAAGTTAGAATTCGCTAAATTGTAGACATTTTTTAAACATACAATAACTTTAGAATGACCCAAAGATATCACCATTTTGCATATAGGCTCCCTAAAATTAAAGAAAGAAACATTTCTCAAAAGAGGAAAGGTAGGACATCTTCATGGGATTACACTCTCATGTACTAATAAGAAAAGGCTCTCCTACCTCTTGTACATAGCGTATTACAAAATCCCATTAGCCTAAAAAGGCACGGCTTTTTAGCAGTTATCTGCGGTTCCCCCAATCACGCACCTCCCGCCGGCACCATCGGTCATAGATTTCTGAAGGGTATACCTCAGAAATCCATAAAGAAGGGGGATATATCATCTCTCCTCCCACATGGATGTCAGGTTGTTAGAGTCCTGTTGGTCCCCCTTTGCAGTGTACAATTAAATGCAGAGCTCCCGGGAGGCTCAATACTCTGAAAATTTTCGGCGCGCTTCCGCAGCGCAATTTTTCTCGCTTACGGAGAGGGGTACGTTTTATTGGTGATGGATTTATTTTTATCACTTTTTACCAAAAATCATTGAAATTCTTCACGATTTTTGCAAAGTCTTCTCGACATTTCTTGATTTTCGCTTGATCTGCGCACTTTTAGCCTGAATTGCTCCTTTTAACTATCAATAAGGTCCCAAAAGTATTCGCATTACTCATCGGTGGGGTTCTACCATAAGCCAATTATTCGTGTGTATAAACGTGATTTCAGAGGAGCCAGCGTTGTAAGGATGTAAAGCAACTGATGTTCATTTTTTCACCCTCCTCTTCTTATGAGAACTGAAAACTTAGTATCGAACCCAAATTCTAATTGATAGACACACATAAAGGGAATTGACACCTTTCGAAAGAGCAAAGGTTTTAAATGTAAATTCAAATTTTCGCGCGCAATTGTTTCATCTGACGTCCTATACCCAAATACCGCATAACGAAAATAAAACACTCATTATGGTAAAAATCATTTCAAGTTACCTACATGGGCTCATAATGTTGTAGTGTAAGTTTTAAGATGACTTAGATTCTCCGGAACTTCTGCAGGTACATATAGTAACTTATACTGAGCCATACGCATCAAATTCCATGCAACATGAAAAGGTATAAAATCTCACTGACATAAGAACTGGAGCCGATTTCTGTGCTCTTAAAATGCAATACTGCGAGAGCTTCCAGGGGCCCTAATGCGGGCCCTGGACACCACGCGTAGGAACTCGTGCTTCGCGCTCGTGGTGCACCTTCGGTGCACATAAGATTTTCCATCTTGGGCCCCCCCCCCCTCAAAATTTCTGGATCTGTGCCTGCAGATGGGTGATTGTTAATACACTTACGACTTCAAAGCATTCTGAAAACGTCCTTAATAATCCTTAACACCTTTACTATACTACGATCAGCTCCAAAAATATCCCAAAGATAGCACCATTTTGATCTAAGTACTTGAGTTAACAAAAAATTTCTCAAAGAGGAGGGCTACGCCCCTCCCCCTTTAGACCCTCCGACAGGGATGACACCTTTATATAGTGACAAAGGAAGGATCCCATGCTGTATACCAAAACGCAGGTGTGAATGAAAAAAGGTTGCAAATTTTACGCGCCTCCACTGCAGTTATGTAAAAACATCCAGCCAGTCAGGAGAAAAAATTAGAATTCACTAAATTATGGACATTTTTCCAGTAATGTACGATCAGCTCCAAATATATCCCAAAGATAGCACTGTTTTGCACTACGCCAGCCGTAAATTAAACAAAAATTTCTCAAAGGGGAAGGGACGCCCCTCCCTTAGACCCCTCACCCAGGACGACACATTATGTAGTGACAAAGGAAAGGATCCCCACTGCTGTATACAAAAACGCAGAGGCGCATCACAAAAGTGCAATTTAAACGCCTCCACTCAGTTGGAAAAAAAATACCAGTCTCCGGTCGGAATTTGGGGACACCCAAAATATATCACCCTAGCAACAGGCCTGATCGGGTCCATGATCTCCGACAATGATCCACGCTGCAAAGCGTTGTTTCAGCTATCTTGGGACATGATGAAAATAACATCTTGAAGTAATTCCGTGGACTCCAGGTATTTCAGCTGGCAGATCATCTATGATGGTCATGTTAACTTTGAAATGATAATTCTTATTAGAATAGGACAACGTCAGTCATCATATGGGGGGGGGGGAGGAAGACGTCCCCCTTCAAAACCAGAGAGATTGGTTTGTGCTAAGTCATGTATGTCCCCCGTCCCCCCCACGTTTGAATACGGATTGACGCCCCTGCTTCCATGCAAAGGGTATGATCAAAAAAGAATGGCAGTTTGACCCTTCTCAACCTCATCCTGGTACAGGCACTCTACCCTGTGTTTCAGAAACAATGTTGAACTCCAGTTCGATTGTTCATTACTGCAGAAACTAGTTTAAAAGACCTACGGTACTTAGGAAAGCAAGCCAAACATTTCTTGTGGAATGGAGATGATGGTCCAGCCACTTTGTACTTCATAACCATCTGTAGGGAACTTCTTAAAATGCAGTGCATTCAACATGTTCTACAGTACTGTACAGTATATAGTTTCTCCTCTGTCTGCTTCACATTACAGTACATCATCTACAGTATTTCAATACTGTAGCTTTTCTAGTCTTTGTAGTCATTCACTCCACAGCAATGAAATCGAAAAGTACAGGGTACTGTATATGGACTTGCTAATGACTTGGGTTCTGATTTTCACACAAGAATTCAATTAAGTCAACCAGGGCAAAATGTTAATGGAAGCACAAAACAACAAGGAGACTCCACTTGCATTATACAATAGTACTGTACTGTATGAGCAATTTGCTGTCTCAGAAATATTGTGTACTTATAAGCAATTCAGAGACAACAACAGCACAATAGAGAAATATCAGTTGGAAAAAGCATCCAATTTACTGTACAGTATACAGTAGTGTCTCTGCTTCTTCCAAAATTGCTACAAAAAATCAATCTGTTGGTACTGGCTATCACTAAAACTCCTTGAGCACTTACAGTCACAGTGCATAACCAAGTTCTGCTTAATAACAGTCTGGAATTGTTAAAAATCATGAATTATCCACGGGAACTCCACCAAAGCTGTGCAGATCGAGCTTTTACCATCATGTCATCCTGTAAATGTAAATTGAAAAAAATAATATTGAAAGCATACAGGTGCTAGGGTAACTAACATAGTTTTCGGACCACTACACAGTATTCAGGCCACCTGTTGTTATTTATAAATCACTCCTATCCCATAATAGCATTGTCAATATATTCTAAATAATACCTTAAAAGCCTACCCTTTACTCATTACTGGTTATGTACAACACAGGCCATTTCCACAAAATTCATGACACGTTTCCAACTCTAAAGTACATGAGGCAGGTGTATGTAATTTTATGAAAAGCCACTTCTCCTAAAACAGTCAGTTAAGATTTTCCTCCCATGAAAATTCTTGATTTTGTTCCAAAACTGAAGATATTTTTAGCCTCTTTATTGTTGGAGCTGAGAGCTTGGGTAGCAAGACCATCAATAAACTAAATACTGAGCTGCCCGCCACTGCTTTGCCCGCCATTTCATTTGGGCAGTCGCCTACTGGGCTCCACTTTGCAAAGTGCTACCTATTATTTCAACAATACATATATATGTGTATGCATGTAACACAGATGCTCAATTCTGGTCTGCAAAGTTTGATGTTATTACCAGTGTTCAACCTTTCATAATTAATCCCTTTCTTTGCAAGTTAAATGTTATTGATATTGGAAGAAGGAACAAATAATTGAGCTAAATATTAGAGACACTATTTTTAAAATAGTCATTACTGATGACTTAAGAGGAGTAAAACTAACAAATTTAATTAAATATTGAGGTTGAATTCTTGCCTTGAGAAATATTGAAATACTGGTCAAACTAGGTTGAATTCTGGGCCTGTACGGTCTGAGTTTCTAATGCCTCCCTCTTCCTTCAAATGTAAGAAATTATTATTTCAATTTTTGATTTGGAATGGAGAGGACTGACATAGGTAATTAAAGATACTAAAACGTAATATTGATTTCATTTGAATAAACAGCTACTGTATTAGAACCAAAAAGTCCTTAAAAGGTTGAATACTGGGCACTTGTACCCTAGTCTAGTACTGGGTACTTGAAATGCTGTACTCTGCAACTGAATTGGTAGGCGAAAATTAGTAAGAGCGGAGGTGATAATCAAAAAAATTAATGAAATATTGGTGGTGAATTAAGGGTACCTTCTAGCGACGCTGATTCAAAGAAAGACGTAATCTCACGCACTGAAATAAAAATACTATAACTCTAGGACAAAACTCATTAATTCTAAAAATAAGGTAAATGGCAACCAAATTTGTTCCTCGAGGGCCCCAGGATTTGGATTCAACTCGATGGGTTTGATCCGTCCTTATTTTTAAGTACGTATACTCTGAATCTCTGTATGATGAGAAACGCTTGAAAAATTCATGATGAAAAGTCATAGTTTCGCTACATTATCCTGGAATCCACTTTATACGACTGGAAAATTGAACACTGAATGGTTAAGGTCTGTGTAATTTTCCATAAGCATGTGTTGTGACAGGATAAATCTGTTATATTTAGGATTGCACAACATGTACTGCACAACATTACGTATCATGCCTAGGCATGTGCTACTACAGTATATTATCCCTGTTATTGACATTGAGATGTCAACAATTTATTGGCAATTTGTTCTTACAGTACGTAACTGGAATATAAAAATTCCATGAAGGTATACCTACCTTTTAATTAAAAAGTGGGAAATTCATCAACAATTGGTAATTGCAAGGACCAGTCTCTATCTTACCATAAAGGGGCCTAGGCTAGTATTAGTAGGCCTAGGCTAATTGTTATTTTCACCACTCTGCTTCTACTGTACAATCCCCAATTTACTTCTCCGCTGCTCAACATTCCAGCCCACCCTGCTAGTATTGACCTACTTAGATTTTGAACCTGAGGCCATTGTTACGAATTTGAGTGCCTTTGCTCAATACTCACTGTTTTTTCTCATGAACCATTTATCATACCTAGAGAAGAGGCTAGACCTGTCATATGCTTTAGAGTTGTCAGAATGGGGTAAGATGCACAACTGTCAGACTGTACTGTACACAGCTGAGCACATAGGCCTATGCACTGTATCACTTACAGTATAGTAATTGTTCCCTAACGACTGCAAAAGGCCTTACAAATATTTGGCAAAATTCCATCTTTTTGGCCTATAAAAGGGCATTATACCTAGTTTAATAGGAGAATAAACTTAATAAAACATTACTTACTATGATTCTGATAGTTCTTTGAGGAAAGAGACGTTGAAATTTCCAGGTGTACGGTGAGGGCTTCACGCACTGAAGCACCAACGTTTAAATTTGTAAACTGGTCACATTCTGTAAGAGTACTTCCACAAATCAAATGTGATGTTCCTGAAAAAGCGCACCAACACTTTCCTTACACTAAAAATTTAAAGGGGAATTTTCATCATCCCAGACAGTTCCAATTCTCCCAACTATGCATCTTCTAGCTCCTCCCATAACTGTATGAGGCTCTTCCTTGTGCAAGAATAAACCTGTTTTATTGCTTAAAGGCAATAGGCAGTCACCCCAAAATTTTCTTTGAAAAATCAGCAAACTCTTGCAAATCTCCACTTATTGCATTAAAAGCACTTCTGAAGACGTTTTGAACATAACTATTACAAACAATAGGTAAAAAAAGGCAAAATTCTCCTTGAATTCCACAATTCACTCACAAAAATATTGTCACATGATCAAAATAAAGCCAATCATGAACTAGAGTGACAGGATACACTAACTCTGTTTGGGGTGACTGCCTACTGCCTTTAAGGCCATGTCCTGGTGAGCATACAAGGCTATAAAATGTAATAAAAGTATTCTCTCTGCCTTGTGTGGAAAGTGAGCTACTCTGCATCTTTCAAATTTTCAAACTTTGGTGTCAATCAAAGAGCAGTCACCAACTGAGAATTTTGATATACATACACTAAAAATATACTTTGGGGTGATGACAGTCTGTCTTTAAGATTTGAATCCCTAATATTTATACTTTACTGCAGATCAAACAACTTTATCTAAATTTTTGGCACGTTTAAATTTAAAAAAAATCTTTTAAGCCCCTAGAATCCCACAAATCCCCACAAAATCAGGAAAATTCCTGCAACATTCAAACGTCTACAACAGTTTGTTTTACTGTGGTATGCCAAAAAAGCCTTTATTAGTAGGGCATATTAGTGACCATTCAGTGAGACACGGCACCGTAATCGTCAGAGGCAGAGAAATTTTTGAAAAAATAGGGGGGAGAGGGGGAGGAATGGGAATGAAGACTCATTGAAGGAAACTTGACTGTTTGAAATGGGAAAAGTCAATAGAAGCATTTCCAAAATATTGGGGGTAGCTGCCAGTGACGGATCAAGGATTTTGAGAAGGGGGGGGCCGCACACATCGCCGGGAAGTCTGACGACCAAAAAAAAAAAAAAAAGGGTCTTCAAATTTTAAAGACATTTTTTTTCTTTTAACGCATCTGGGAAGGTATATTTTCCATATCTATTTTCTAATTTTTTCATATCGCTGGTGAAAAAAGTCATTGGTCATCGAAAAAAAGGGGGGCGTTGCGCCGGGTGCTTCCCCTTCTGGATCTGCGCCTGGCTATCAGCAATTCTATTTCTCCTGCCCTCGCCCTACAAACAGTACGTCCTAAAAAACGTTTTTAAGAAACTTTTTTGGACGTACTGTGTTTGTAGGGAGGGAACTCTGCCTTTTATTAGTCCCCAGTTGAATCCAGTTAGACCCCAGTTTAACACAGTTTGAACCCTTACTTGAACATAGTTGGATTTGCAACTGGGTTCAACAGGAATTTATGCCGAGGAGGGACCAGGGATAAAAATACAAGCCTTAGCAAATTGCTAGCTAGGATTAGAGTTCAGGTGATGGGGAATGGGCAACGGGAAAGGGGGTAAAACTGGGGAACTGGCATTGAGAAGCTTCCAGTTATAAGGGAAATGGACACCGTTCTCATTATAACCATGCAAAGCGTACATAAACTGTGTGTAAACTTATGTGATGTTTAAGGGAGGGGTAAACATGGAAACACATCAGGAGAGATGAGAATATTATCCCTCCTTAAGTCTTTGGTAACACAGCTAATTGTATAAATAAAGTGACGATTTTATTACTTAAAACTGAGGTATTTTACTTATCATCACTTTGAGTCATGTCCCGTTAAGGTTATGGGATCCCGTTGCACCAATAGAAATCCCTATTGATTCCTGTAGAAAGCCAGCTTTCAAATTAAAAGAGCTTATGGGACCATATGGATGACCTATTGAAATCAACGGGTCCCCAAAGTAGTCTCATATATTCCCTTTGTTCCCATCCATGATTCCTATTGAAAATTCTTATGGGACTTTACGGGATAAAGAATTTTCTCTTGGGCGTGAATACGGTACTGACACTCATATCAGGGAGTTGGCAACTCCCTACTCATATAGTGTCTAGAAAACGCTTTCACACCATTTTAACTTTACGTTTCACAAACGTTATTTTCTTACGTACTCAAACGGTTTTGGAGAATCCTCGTCGATATACTCATATGAAAACGTTTAGAAAACGTTTCCAAAACGTTTTAATAATGTTTGACATAACGTTTTACAAACGTTATTTTCTGACGTATTTAAAACGTTTTTGTAGAGTTCCCTTTAGTTTTTGAGGAACGGAAGACGTTTTGAATACGTACTTAAAATGTTATTTTGGACGAAGACGAAACCAACGAACTGAGAACCAAACCAAAACGTTTTCTGGACGTACTGTATTTGCTGGGATGTCACTAAAAAGAATATTCAGTGGTATATATATGACACTATATATACAGTAACCATTGTGGTACCCTCATGTACAGGTGCAGTGTATTGAGAATATAAACTCTCAGAATAAAGTCCTAGCTATTGCAGTTTTACATATGGACAAATGACATAAATTTATATATTTCCCCTTCAGTATACATATGTGAGCATAGTATGTTACATGTATGCATAGGAAGACTGTGAGAAATATGTTAGGCTTGAACATTGTCTCAAGGAGATGGCCAGTCGAATCCATGAGAACGCAATGAAAATGTGTCACTTAAATTTTGTTGGACAGTTAACTAAAAATCTTGTTTGAAGCTCGGCCCTTGTTGGTAACCATTCTCAATTCAAAGGTTTGTCTCAACAACAGTTTATTTCAGGACTGCCTGGAAGTTGGGCCCCATTAACACTTGGTCCTGTGTGTGGTATCAGATCCCACTCTCATTGTTCAAATTGTATTGTAAAAGCAGATCAGACCCCGTGTTGCGAACCCCACAATTGACCAGGATAGAGGGTGAATCAGATCCGTTGTTTGGTGTTCGATTTGTAGTCTAAACACCACCGATTGGTGTTGACCCAAGATCAATAGCAGCTCCCTGCTATAAGGTGCTTAATAACCGCAACTACTGTACATAGTACCCTACAGTAGTGAAAGTATCTTGATTTTAATTATCCTACGTAGGTCTGATTGCAAGCACAGTGTTGAGTGTAAACAATGAATGGTTCAGGCAGGCTGACCCCGCGCTTTATAGGATCAAGAATATGTTTGTAAACAGGTTTGTTGGGTTTTTAAGGGGCAGGTCTTCTTGAGGAAGGGTAATTAGTCACGAATTTTAAAACGAAAGTCAAATATATTCATTGTACTTTTAATACACTATTAAAGAGTGAAGAAATTTGTATGCAGTTTATAAAAGTGGGAGAAATATGACAGTTATATTTCCCCCGAAGTTAAAAATGTATGTAAGTGTATACAGTATTACATGCATAGTGGTGTATAATACAGGTACTGTAATGTGTGTGCATTGTTTTTTTCAGTTTTTAAATAGGATTAACTGGAGGAGATTAATTATCAGCTGTATGTACATCCTCAATGGTACAGTACAGTATCAGTCACTGTGTAATGCATGTAGTGTATTGCAAAGGCTTATGGACCCATATGTATAGTACACTGGGGGAAATATGACAGTAATTGTATTTCCCCCTAAGTTAAAAATGTATGTGTACAGTATAACATGCATAGTGGTGTATATACAGGACTGAGTGTAATCTGTGTGCATTATTTTTTCACTGTTCAACAGTAAATACACATAGAATTAACTGAGGGGATTAATTATCAACTGTATGTTATGTATCCCCAATGTACAGTACAGTAACAGTCTCTGTCTTCTGCATTAAGTATATTGCAAAGGTTTATGAATGGACCTATACAGATAATACAGGGTTCTTAATACCGTACGAGTGACCACCTATGCACCATCAATATATACTGTATATATACCCAGTAGCACAGCTAGTGCTGTTGAGAGCTGCCAGTGAGCGTAGCTGTATTTCTCCGTACATATCCAGTGTTCTCCACTAGCTGTTTTGTCTGGGGACTCCGCCCGTACGAAATCTACCACACTACTTTAGCGCCCGGACAAAACTTTGCCACCTGCACAGAAAATTGACCCGCCCGGTCAAGAAGTTGTCAGTACACGCAATCACAAACACCACAACTTAGTCATTTGACTGCCTTTTATATTTGATTTCAAATACTCATGACAAGCAATGTATAATAAAACATCGGAGATGCCAACCCAGCTCACTTGCACCTGAGCTCTTATATCATGCAATGTGCCTGTACTGCATTTCTTTCATGTTTCCACAGTAGGAATCCATTAACATCAAACTCATACACTAAACGAAACCATTCAATTGAACTGGCCCCTAGGTTTCCCGATTTTCACATTAGGAACTCTCCTTAAAAATCTGAACTTTTCTGACCAGACTTCACAAAGGGGAGGTCGGGTGTAATAAAATCCTACTTATCTGCTCATTTCTTTGTTGTAAGAAGCCACAATCACTTCTAGGATTACACTTAATCCCTGGCCAGTGAGGAACTTTTGTCCAGTTGGTTACACAATATATAAACTGTTGACATTTCCTCCTTATTGCACAGTTAAATCTTTTATGTGTGGTAATCACAGGAAGTCCAAGACCAAGTTAAATTAGATTAGGTAAAAGATAAACAGTTAAAATGGTTACAAAATAGGGTCTGAATCTTTAAGCAGAGGAGTTCCTAATGACCGGAAATTTCCATTTAAGTGAACTACTTCATTCTTGAATATGTCCAAGTGGAAACTGGAGCTTCAGATCTGCAAGTAAAGTCAAAGATATTTAGAAAATGCAATTTGCAAAGAAAAAGTGACCACAAAATGCCCAGATTTGAACACATAGGGGTAGGCTATAAACAAGGCTGTAGATTGCGCCATTTGCGATCTAAGCCGTCCTAAATTGTCAAAATTTTCCCAAAGGGGAGGGGCACACCCCTCCCTTTAGACCCTCCCCCAGGATGGCAATCACAAGAGCCCCCAGACAGAAAACAGACCAGTGGAGACCCCTGCATATCATCACAATAGAGTATTGGACAGTAGGCTACAAGTGCACTTCAAAATGTGCCGAGAAATCTTGCTCTTTTGTGATCGACCTAGCCTACAGACTTGAGGCAATTGACCAATCAGCAAACGCGACATCGTCGAGGCCCCATGGCCCTACAGTGTGTGCATTACTACGAAATAAATTGAGATTTTTACGATCTCATTTTATGTTACGCAACTGCTGTAGTTCAGATATAAAGTTTGTAAATTTGGGAAGATAAATTTTTGAAGACACATTACTGTGTTTCCTTCTATTCCTGAAATGATTTTTTAAAAGGTGAAGTAATGAAAACAATAACTACAGGTCATTCTTTAGAACGTCGTTTCAACAAACATTTCCACGGCAATTCAATGGGACTTCTCCATTGAGTTAACTGTATGCAAGGAAACTCATCGCCCAATTTCTGTTTCAATGATTTACTTGTACTGTACACAGTGAACCTAACATCAGTTTGGTACCCAATTTTCCTTGGCCAAAAAAAAGATTTTTTCCTTTTCCTGTATTTTATAGACTGATTTTTAAAATTTTATACATAAAAAAAAACAAGAAATCGGTTAAATTTTAGTAAATTTAATGGGGTGGAATTGGGGCCGGGGGGTGGGTTTTTTATTTTAAAAATGGGCCAAAGGTAGCTTTTTATAGGAAACTTGAAAACTTTTCAAATAAAGGAATAAAAACAATTTTTTTATAAAATTTCAAAAATCCCCCCCCCGAATGTTGGAAATATCCGGGTTTTATTCCGTACGCGGGAAAAATTTTATGAATTTTTGGGGTTGGGAAAAAACAGGTTTAAAGAGATATGCACTTTGCAAGGGACCCCAAGATTTTTTAGTTTTTTTTGGAACAAACACAAATAAGGGATCTTGTAGTGTCAACTATAAAATAAAAAAAAGGGAAAAATTTTAAAATTGGGTTTTTAAAAAAAGGTTCATTTCAAGTTTTTTTGGTTTTTTAAATACGCTCAAATACGGGGCCCCCTCCTTCTCTTTAGTCCCTCTTACGACAGGCGGGAAATACTGTGGGCATATTCAACAACCCCCCGCCCACAGGGGGCCCAAACCCTGGAGGGGGTTACTCGGTTTTTTGGGGGCCCACAACCAGCCAGCGGGGGATGAGTAATAACTCTTTATGCGCATTTTATGGGGGTAGTCGGGGGAACAAAACCCTTTCCACACACGAAAACCCCCTTCCCCCCCCTGGATGCGTTTAATTCATACCCAGGGAAGGGAAGGGCCATAAAACATGTCATAATTCCCCTAAGCAGTTGTACCGATGTACTGCGCTGTATTTCCCCCCACCTATTGACAGATGAGCGCAGTAACAAGGTTTCTTTTAAATGCGTGTAAAAAAAATTCCAGGAATAAACCGAACGGGGGCTTTATTTTAAAATTTTGAAAGGACATGAAAGAATGTTAAAACAAGCAAAAAGACGGGTTCAGTGGCACATTATTTGACTGCGCTTTTTGAATTACGATCCGCTGTTTTTTTTTTGGTTTTTTCTCCGAATCCCGTGCAATTTTTTGGTCCTCAAATTGGCATTTGTCCCAACCCCACAATACAGGTACTGTACTGTGTGTGCATTTTTTTTTTACAGTTTTTTAAAAAATATTATAACGAAAGATTTAATTTAAACTTATTTTTCATCCCCCAATTTACAGTATAGTACATTTTAATGCATTAATGTATTTCAAAAGGGTTATGAATGGAAACCCCTGTAGTATAGTACCGGGGGGATTGACACTTGTATTTCCCCTTAATTTTAAAAAAGTTAGGGGGCTTTAAAATACAACTGTTACCCTGCGGAGTTGAAAAATATCTTACCTTATCCTAGGTCTGAGTGCAAGCACAGTGTTTTTTAGTGTAAACAATCAAAAAATTTTTATAGGTTTTTTTTTAAAATATTTTTTTTCCCCCCAACTGTTTACCCCCTTTTTAAAAGGAATAAAGTTTTTTTTCTGGACCTTATCCTTAAAAAAAAAAGGTTTTCCCTTTTTTAAGTGGGGAAAAACAAAATTTTTTTTGGAGTAAAAAAAAACAAAACCAAAAAAAAAAAGGTCTTTTAAATTAAAAATTATAGGGTGCTTATATACAAAATGTTTTCCCCCCGCAGGAGTGAAAATTCTTGACCAATTATCCCCCGGTCTGAGTGGCCGTGTTTTTAGTTAAACAATCATGGTTCAAAGTGGACAGGAGGCTGACCCCACGCCTAGTAGGATCAAGCCGGTGTGTAAAAGGGTTGGGTTTTTTAAGGGGCAGGTTTTTCTTCGGGGAAGGACCGATTACATGTAGTCACACATTTTAAAACAAAGCAGATTGTGCTACTATCCATGGTTAAGATTAAAAGAGTGAAAAATTTGTATATTCTCCCTAAGTTAAAAAAGTAAAATTAAGGTAAAAATATTTACATGCATAGTGGGGGTAAAATCAGGTATTTTTAATGTTTTGGCATTGTTTTTTTATGTTCTAAATCACATAGGATTAAAATGGGGGGGGGGGGGTTTTAATTATCGACTGTGTGTAGTCCCCCATGTACAGTATACTGTAGAACGTCCCCGTCAATTTTGTGTATTGCATGTACGAGTCCTTTTGCAAAAGGGGTTTTTAGAATTTTACCCCATCTAATACTTGGAGAAATATGACAATTTTTTATTTCCCCTACAGTAAGTTTTTTGAAATTTTGATAAATGACAGTATTACATGCATAAAGTGGTGTTTTACTGATACTGTAAATTGTGTGCTTGTTTTTAACTGTTCTAAAAAGGATTAAAGGGAGGATTTAATTATCTGTTGTAAATCCCCAGTGTACTGTCATTACTAATTTAACAATCTCTGTCTACTGCGTGAAATGTTAAAAAAATTGCAAAGTTTATGAATGGGCCTATATTAAAACACTGGGGAAAATATGACACTTTATTACCCCCCAAATTACAAAAGTCTTTTTTAAATATTTTTACAATTTGTGTGTGCATTTTGGTACAAACTACAGTAATATCAATGTTTTCCTTTTGAAACTCTAAAGGGGATTATGGACACTGCCACTGTATTCTCCCCTTTAAAAGAAAAATTGAAAAGTGAAAAGTATACAGACTTCAAATATTCCCGTCCTCACAAGGGTTTTTAAAAGACTTTTATATTCCCCCCCACTACAAATGTTAGTTTTCGGAAAGGGACTATTAAGTTATGTTTCCATATTAGTTAGCACATGTTTTCACGGTCATTGTTTCATGGCACTACTGGGGTTTTTAAATATTCTTGTGTTTTACACAACCACACTGTTTTTTCCCCCCTTTTGTACTGGGGGTTTTGTGAAAGAAGCCCACTGCAGTTTTTTATATGGACAAATAGACTTTTTAAATTTTCCCTTCATGTGTTGGGAATTAATGCATTTTTATGATGGAAGGAATTTTTAGAGATACTGTTATTTTGGCTTAAAAATGTCTCAAGCAGATGAAAATCCTCACTTCAAAGTTTTTTCCCCAACAATTGCCTTTTTTGGGGGATTTAGTAACTTGGATTTGAATGGAAAAGGTCCCCTTGTGGGGGAAGGATGAGTAAACAGTAAAAAAAAAGAGACCTGTTCAATTTAAAATTTAGGGCCTTAAAAGGGGTTTTTAAACATTTTTCCCAATACCCTTTTTTTTTGGACAGGTGGATGTTAGTTGGAGGTGCTTTCCAATTTAACCCTTTTTTTTTTTTTTTTGTTTTTTCGTTTGCCAATATTAGAAACATCAAGTTTTTCTCTGATGAAACAACCCTTTCACCCCTCTTTTTTTAAAAAAGTAACCCCCGAATTTGTAAATAATAAATCGTGCAAAAATTTTTGTACTCACCCCTTTAAAGCAAAAATTTAAATATCTTATTAACAATTTGGTTTTCACCCCCTTTTTATGGGCTCCCTGAACAAAATTAAACCAACCAACCCACAACTGAAAAGGGGCAGCTGGGAACCTTTTTCCCAAGCCCGGGGGGGGGGCCTTTTGAAAAATATTGGGGAGCTTGGGGGCCCCGCAATGCAAAACAAAAAAAAGGTGGTAAAAATGCTTGTGTTTTGGGGAAATATTTTATAACTATCATAAAAAACCCTCCAATAATTTGGCCCTTAAATAGATGCAGTCTATTGTCCTACATGTTTTTGGAAAAAAAAAACTTTTTAAAAGTTTTTTTCCCATGAAAAAATTTATACTGAATGTCAAACTCAAAAACTTTGGGAAAAAAAATTTTAAAATTTTCCCCAGAAGTCCCCCCCACTAAAAACCCCTTAAATGCCTTTTTTTTATAAAAAATGTAAAAAACCCCCGTCAAAAGTTTAAGGGCAGTACAAAATTCAAAGTAAAGATTTTGATTCTTTGGATTTAAATCAGATAACCCAAAAGTTATGGGTAGAATTTTCTAAGGATATCTAAGTTTTAAATTTACAGTGAGTTTTGTTTTAAGGAAAAAGTAAAAATAGTTTTAATACCCGTAGGGTACATCCTAAAGCTGAGGTTTTAAAAAAAGATGGGATGGTTTAAAGAGATTTTAGTCGATATGAATGTGAAAAGTAGTGTTGCACCAGGGACCCAACAAACGATGTCAGAACCCGGTTTTTTAAATTGTACCCAATCCAAAAATTTCACTAACATAGATTCAGGGACCCGAAAAAACCTAACTGTTTTCTTTTTCTTGCAAAATTTTTTTCACGCACAGCCTAAAAACACTTGTCTGAACTGCCTAGATCGTTGATGTTTTTTAATTCATCAGTGCAAACAAAATTTTTTATTTTGACTTTACAACCCAACTCGTAGCCTAAAAGGAAATTTTTTTGGGGGTTTTACCCGTTACCCCAAACCAAACGACCTTCCCTGGTACCCGGTTTTCCCAATTTTGGCCCTGGCAAAAAACCCGGTGAATAGAAAAGGGGGGGAAAACTTGCAAGGATACGCCAAAATTGGGGGTAACGCTTTAAAAAATGCTTGAGAGCATTTGACTATACAGTATATTAAAAAGGGATTTACTTTTATGTTTTCCTTTTTCAGGAAGGGGTGTTGTTTGCAAGACAACATTTGAAAAAGGGGAATTTTTTTTTGCAGTATTCAGGGTCTTTAAAAAAATCAGAAAAAACCAAACACCTTAAGAGTATCCTCATCTGGTTTTTTTGAACTTTTTTTTCAATAAAGAAAAAAGGGGTTTTTGGTAGGTGTCCTGGTGCCTTAAAAACTGTCAAGGCGTATTATACAGCCAGTATTGCTGCTGGGTTTCCCCCTTGTAGAACAGACCAAAAAAAAATGTCAAAGTTTTTTTTTTTTGTGCTATGAAAGAAACAACTAACTTCATCTCTCACCATAGGCAAAACTGAGCCTGCAAAAAAATCCCCCCTTTTCAAGGGGGAAAGGTTCGGCCATTTTCACAGTGAAAAATTCCCTTTTTTTCTAAAACCCCGAAAAAATTTTTTCCCAAAAGCAAACGATCTTTATACTGTAAAACCAAAATTGTCGAAATGGCAAAAAGGGGGAAATTGGTAAAAACAAAAAATTTCCCCCCAAAATCTTCCAAAATTTTTTTTTCCCTTTTTCACTGAGTGTACGGTTTTCTTTTGTCAAAAAAAACCCCGCTGCTCTCCTTAATCATTGAAAGTAATGTGATTGGGACATTTCCTCTGATCCTTTGTTTTTTGTTATACTTTAAATGCCCCCGTTTTTTCCTTGAAATTTTTGAAACGTTTTTAATACTTTCCATGTGGATCGGGATAAAGCTTTGCCATTGTTGGGTATATTAAACAAAATTTTAGATATTTCAGTACAGGGGTGTCAACATCTAAAGAAATATACAAGAGTATCTATAATCAATGAAAAGAAATTACATCACAGATTTTCCCCCTCATGCACGCAACTGTATCTAAAAAAAAAAACATTTCTTTGAAAAAAAAGTATCTTTTTTAAACACTACTACAGTAAATTGGAGGCAGATTTTTACTCCCCACAGTACAGTAGTGTAAATCAGAAAATTTCCTCCCTTTTTTGGAAAGCATTAACTTTAGCCCCAATGAATCCTTTAAACTCTGAAAAATGTGTTTTTTTTGTGTGTAATAAGTCATCACAATGTTGCATTTTGTATTCTGGTTAAAAAAAAACTGTTTTTTTCTTAAAAAATTACGTGACAATGAAAATGAAGACTCAAAAATGTAGCTTTTGATTATATGAGGTTTTTAAACAATTCAAACTAAAACAGATTTCAATAAAACGGATTTCGTTGAAGTAATGTGTTTCTGATTTCACATAAGGTAGATATTCATATCAGCTATAAAATACATCCGGATAATATTGCATGAGTGCATGTGATTGGAAAGGCAATCTTTTGCAGCTACAATATAGGCATCATTTAGCTATTTGTGGTTCAAATTTCATCGAAGAAACAAAAGTTTTTTTACCAGGGATTTGAAATAATTTGTTGTTGTGATCAACTAAAATAAATTTCCCCAAGAAGCAAATCTTCTAATCCGCTATAACGTGTACAACTGTTCATTAGGGCTACTGTTTTTTTGGTTTTTGTCATGCAAATTCTTAATCGGGGTTTTATGACGTCTGCATTAACCACCTTTTTTTTGTGTAGGAAACCTGTTCTTTAAATTTTTTTACATCTTAAACAGCTGGCTGACCAAGAAGCTTGTTCAAAGTGCACTCTTCCTTTAAATCATCATCATTTTTCATATGGCAAGCAGGGCTGCTGTTTCTATGGAAAACCCAATTTCTAATCTATAATAATGCTACATGATTGGGGGTTTTAGTAAAAAAAACTTTTTCCCTCGATTTGCTGACAATTTTTACTTCAAAGATTGGCTGCTTTTTTCCCCTCCTTTTTTGGTTTCATCAATTGATTGTGACTTTCCCTTGCTCATTAATTTTTTTTTTAGCATTGAGAAAACTGCCAAAAAACCAACCCCCCGGTGCCTACCCTTGGGCGACTTTCAATCAGGGCGACCGCAAAAAGTTTTTTGTAAGTGAAGGTAGTGAATCAATAATGCTTCAACTCTTTTGCCTTTTTGCAATCAAGGACATTTTGTTTGGCAAAAAACACTGTATGACTACGGCATATCAGACCTCCTTGGGGAACTAAGGTATTGTGGAAATGTTCCCATCTTATGGTTCATTCTTAAGTGGCTATGCCCGTGTAAATTAAGGGTTTAAACCCTTTGGTATTTTTTAAAATACATTTCCTCAACGAAAATCAACCCCTTTTTGTTTACAACTTTTTTTTTTTTCCCCCCTCAAAATTGAAAAAAATAAAACCCCCCTTCCACCCTTTTGAAAATTTTTAGTCTTCCCGAAAATTTTCAAAATCTTGTTACGTCAGTGAAAATCACTTTAGGAATTTAGTTTTTTTTTTTTGCCGTGGTACCTTGGGACTTTGATACAGTGTTTGCTTTCCGTCCGGTTACCCCAAAGGGCGTACAATGTAAAACCTGCGGGAAAAGTTGTAAATTTTTTTGAATTGTTTTTTTCCCTTTCTCTGCTTACCAGTTGTTTTTTTGTGAATTAAATGCATTTTACGCATTTTTTTTTTCGTCTTAGTCATGATAAATTCTGCCGCGTACAAAAAAATTCACAACGCAACAGCATAGGACAGCAAGGGGGGTTGCAAAAACAAATCCCGGTACAGCATGGAAGTCTTTCCAGTGAAAACAACTGATACTACCCAATGTAGCACCACCACTGTTTCGTAGTAGGGACCATGTAAAAACAAATTTAATCTTTCTTTTTTAAAGGCGGGTCTGAGCCCCAGATTGCGCT
>JAIZAY010000989.1:0-24410 GCA_029531755.1 Holothuria leucospilota | reverse complement strand
ATGGGGTGTAGTTACTTATTGATATCCCAATGAAAAAATTTAGTCCTCTTGAATGGTCTGATACTTCCCTTCCTTAGCTGGAAGTTCACCTAACTCTTCTTCACCCTTCTGCTTCCCCAGGTAAAAAGGGCCATTTCTCAATCTGTCATCACAGTTTTTCCCTTACCCTTCTTTTTTTTTGATCTTACCCCCCTCTTTTTCTCCCAAAATCTCTTTCCTATCTTATTACCCAGAGTCTTTAAATAATACTTCCAAACTGCTTTTTTCCCGGGAATCTGAAACAAATTCTTTGGGCAATGGTTTAATCTTGGTCATGGACACAATCCATTGGACAGTATCGCGGGAAAACTTTCGTTTTTACCCAGGCCCCATTTAATCCTTTTCATATAACCCTTGAGAAACCCACAGCATATGTTACACATCTAAGGGTCCTTTATTCTCGCATCCCTTTTCTTGTATGTTTTTCATCCCTTGCCTGCTTTTTTTATTTTCATTTATGCCTTCCTTCCAAAAAAGAATCAAAACTTTCCCCCTTTTGGGCCCTTTGGAAGCTTCATGTTTTTGTAACTCTATAAACTCAGAATGCTGGGTAGCAAATTTTGGGAAAGCTTGATTTAAAAAGAGTTACAAAAGAGCAAAATCTGTATGGTTTGCATGGGGGACCCCTTTACATCATATTGAAGTCACCTTCTGACCATCTGACTATGACCTAATCTGTAACTTCTCCGGGGACTTCCATGTTGTGCCATACATGGATGTATGCTCTATGGGGGAAAAAAGCATTCCAAAAATTTAGGTTTGCAAACAGACCTCTCCCTGAAACTTGATGTTGGATGGGGTGATGATGCTCTTTGAAAAAAAAGGAAACTTTTCACTTTGTCGAATCAATTCTTCTTTTTTGTGGGGACTCTTTTAAAATATTGGGTCCCTCATCTTCCTTTCAAGCTCTACTGTCTGTAGTCAAATCTTTGTCTTCACTTGTGATGTTTAATTTTTTGGGATCTCATTTGTATTTGGTAGTTTTTTCACCACTGGAACTTCATTGCATACACACTTAAATGCAAGTAACAAACAAATACCACTCTATCACCGGTTTCTTCTGAAACAAAGGAAATGACTTCATTTTTGGGTCTTTATCACCCGTATTGAAACAGTCTCTTTCTTGTATCCTTTCCTGTTTGTTTGTGTTTACAGCATCTAGTATAGCTATCCAGTTTAGTGAGCATTAGGTTGTCTCACCAGTCGACTAGATTGGACCTGGACATCACTTGTGCAGAATGCAATGATTTGGGAGTTGGCAAGGTGGTACATGGGCTTAATGCCTTCATTTAGAGATTTGAATTTCATATTATTGAGTATTTAATTTCAGCATATCTTTTATTGCAGTTTCGTTACTAAACTATCATTTACAAGTGATTTTTACATATTAGAACATCAAAAGCCTGAAACGAAGTTCCTCTAGATTGAGAATGCGCTTCGTTATTGGTCTTTTTCAATACAAGTTAAAATGAATTTAGTGTGAATTTAGTTCATCAGATAAAAAAATAAAAACAGTTCTGTCCCAAAGCCTGGCAATATTTGAAAATAATTCAAATTCATTGTGGGGGTCCAGTGAAAGGGACAAAAAACTTTATTGACTCACTTCCATGTTCGAAGGACTCTCTGCCATTAAACTGTCATAGTAATCAATTAGCAGATTGCGCCTTGGACTTTGCATTTAACAGGTCTAAAATAAATGTCAAATTTCTTTGGCTTGAAGAATAACTAACTTCATCCTAGCAGTAGGCAATACTTGAACTGCAATAAATTCCCATTTCAAGTGGAAGTCCCAATTTGCAAACAGGAAAATTCCTTCTTCTAAATTGAAAACTTTTCCAAGAGCAATCATTGTACCAAATGTCGAAATGGAAGGACGAAATGGTAGAGAAAAAAGTCGTCCAAATTTCAAAATTTTTCCCATTTTTCACTGAGACTGTACAGGTTACTTTTGTCAAAATACCTGTGCTTCCTTAATCATTGAAATATGTGATAGGGCACATTACCTCTGAGTCCTTTGTCCATTCGATCTTTTATACTTAATATGAGTACAAATGTTCTATGCTTATCAATTTGAATTACTGTTGAAGTAAGACATCATTTTAATGGCCTTGTGATAGAAAACTGTCCATAATGTAATGTCCGGTATATTCAAACAAAATTTTAGATTCATACAGGTGTCAACATCATAAGAAATATACAAGAGTACTAATCAATGGCAGTAATTACATCAGATTTCCCATCAGCACTGCATACTGTATCTTAAAAAAACTTCTTTGAAAATAAGATTCAAACATACTACAGTACTATTATGCAGATTCCATCTCCTACAGTACAGTAGTGTAAATCAGAAAATGTTCTCATTTTTGGCAAAGCATTAATTTACCACCAGATGTCCTTAAACTCTGACACTGTAGTTGTTGTGTGTAATGAAGTCATCACAATGTTGCATTTTTGTATTCGGTTAAACAAAACTGTTTTACTTAAATTACGTGATCAATGAGAATGAAGATCAAAATATGTAGCTATGATTATATGAGTTTTAAACAATTCAAACTAAAACAGATTTCAATAAACGGATTTGTAAGTAATATGTTTCTGATTTCACAAGGTAGATATTCAATCAGCTATAAAATACATCAGATAATATTGCATGAGTGCATGTGATGGAAAGGCACTTTTGCAGTCAATATAGCCATCATTTAGCTATCTTGTCAAAATTATCAAGAACATGTTATAATTCCAGGATTTGAATATAATTTGTGTTGTGATCAAGCTATATAAGATGGCAAAAGGCAAATCTTCTTAATCACCTATAAGTGTACAACATGTCAAGGCTATGACGTGGATTGTCATGCAAATCTTGCACCGGGTTTATGACGTCTGGATTAACCACCACTGAGTAGGAAAACTGGTTCTTTAAAATTTTTACATCTTAAGTAGCTGGCTGACCAAAGCTTGTTCAAATGTGCATCCTCTGAATGATCATACACTTCAATGACAAGCAGGGACGCTGTTCTATGGAAAACCCAATTTACTAATACGTACAAAATGCTACATGATCTGGCTTTGGATAAAACTTCTGACACTATGGTCTGAGCATATTTCTCACTTCAGAAGATACTGGCGTCTAGTCTTTCCATTACCTACTTGGTAGTACATGCAAATTTCATTGTGATACATAAGTTCTTGCTCATTAATTTTTTTAGCATTAATTTCTAATTTGCAGACAACTGCAGAGCAATTTTAACTCTTCTTGGCATAGACTGTCAAATATGCTAGACGAAATGAATAGTATAAGTTATTCAAGACCTGCAAAGATCCATTGAACAATGAAAAAGTAGGCTCACAATCTAAAGCTGTTTCAAATCAAGGGATAAGGACTCAGAATAGTTATTACTGCATATGAACACATACACTGAAAACAGATTCCACACATCTATTTCACGAAAGAACATCTCAAATTGAGATAAGATGCATCCAATGCATACAAGCCTTAATTTTGTGTTCTTTACGTATAAGAATCCAAATTTATAAGGGCAGCTGTTGCATTGGTATGCACCTCCTCTCAAATATAAGCTATTAGAATGTCCATGAAATAGTTATACGGAATCGTTTTCAGTGTATTGTCATATGTCAAGTAATAACTATTCTGTCACTTAACCTTTATTGAACACTTTAGATTTGACTCCATTTGTTCAATAATTTCGTGCAGATTATGACAACCATAGTATCCAGTTGTTCTCTATTGCATCATGCTAAAAAAGTTAATGACAGTTATGCATCAATTGATATATAATGCCAATGATGAAAGCACTTCTGAAGTAATATTGTAGAACTAGAGAATTTATCTAACCATCATTGTGCTTTATACTAGTATTGCTAAACTGGTATCCAGATAGAAAGCGTCCTCGTACAGTATGAATATGATGCATTAAGAGGAGTGATTTGAACAAGCTCTTGTCGCCACTGATTAAGAGAACAAATTCTTAAAGCCAGTTCCTGATCAAGTGATGTAAGTATCAGACGTCAAAACCAGAGTGCAAGAATTTGCAATGAAATCCAACTACAGTAGATAATGAACATCTGTACACTTTTAGTGCAGTTAAGAAGATTGCTCTTGCGTCTTATATATCGCTTGATCACATACAGAAATTAGATTCAAATCATGCGAATTAAAAACCTACGTTTCTTTCGATGAATTTGCAACCAAATAGCTAATGATGGCTATATTGTAGCTGCAAAAGATTGCCTTTCCAATCACATGCACTCATGCAATATTATCTGGATGTATTTTATAGCTGATATGAATATCTACCTTATGTGAAATCAGAAACATATTACTTCAACGAAATCCGTTTTATTGAAATCTGTTTTAGTTTGAATTGTTTAAAAACCTCATATAATCATAGCTACATATTTTGAGTCTTCATTCTCATTGATACACGTAATTTAAGTAAAACAGTTTTGTTTAACCAGAATACAAAAATGCAACATTGTGATGACTTCATTACACACAACAACTACAGTGTTCAGAGTTTAAAGGCATTCATTGGTGGCTAAATTTAATGCTTTCCAAAAATGGAGGAACATTTTCTGATTTACACTACTGTACTGTAGGAGATGAAATCTGCATCTCAATAGTACTGTATGTAGTGTTTGAAAGATACTTATTTTCAAAGAAATGTTTTTTTTTTAGATACAGTATGCAGTGCATGATGGGAAATCTGTGATGTAATTACTGCGCATTGATTATAGATACATCTTGTATATTTCTTTATGATGTTGACACCCCTGTACTGGATATCTAAAAATTTTGTTTAATATACCCAACATATGGCACATTTTTATGCCAGATCCACATGAAGTATTCCACAGTTTCAAATTTCAAGGATAACAGGGCATTTAAGTATAACGAATAACAAAAGGACTCGAGGTAATGTGCCCACATCACATTACATTCTCAATGATTAAGGAGAGCACAGGTATTTTTGACAAAAGTAACCTGTACAGTCTCAGTGAAAATGGGAAAAATTTTGGAAGATTCTGACGACGTTTTTTGTCTACCAATTTCGTCCTTCGCCATTTCGACAATTTTGGTACAGTATAGATCGCTGCTCTGGAAAGTTTTCAAGGTTTAGAAAAGGAAGTTTCACTGTGCATGGCCGCCTTCCACTTGAATGGGGATTTATTGCAGTCTCAGTTATTGCCTACTGCTAGGGATGAAGTTAGTTTTTTTTCATAGCACAAAGAACTTTGACATTTATTTGGTCCTGTTCTACAATGGAATAGTCCCAGCAAACGCATGTATAACTACTGTCCTTGACAGTTTTAATGCAGGACAATTCGAAGATTTTGGAAGTCCAAAGTAATAATTTTTTGTCCATTTCACTGGGCACCTCAAGTGGATATCTTGAGTAGTATTAAGTATTGCTGCAGGCTTTGGGACAGAACTGATTTTTTTTTTTCTGGTGACTATAATTCACCTACCATAATTCCTTTTCTTGTATTGAAAAAGTATCTAAAACCAGATGAATACATCTCAGTGTGTGCTTCTCTGCACTTTTTAAGACCCTGATCTGCAATAAATTCACCTCTTTCAAATGTTGTCTTAGCAACAACCCCTTCCTTAAAGGAAACATAAAAGTAATCCTATTAATATCTGTATATGTCAATGCTCTCAGCATTTATTATGCAGTTACCACACTTTGGCCAGTATCTTGCAATTTCTCCCTTTTCTATTCACCATGTTTGCCGTCCAAATTCGGACCGGTCCCGAAGTCATGGTCGTTGGGTACCGGGTACCCGAAAATTTCTGTTAGGCTACAGTTCTTGTAAAGTCATAATAAAATTTTGCTTTGCACTTGATATAATATAACATCAAGTATCTATGCCTTCATGACATGTTCTTAGGCTGTGTGATAATTTTGCAAGGAAAAGTAACATGTTAGTGTTCTGTCACACAGCATCTATTTGTAAACTTTGGATTCGGTAGCAATTTCAGAACCGTCCTGAATTGTCGTGGTACCTGTCAAACACTATATCCATTCATATCGCTAAAAATCTCTTTCACCATCACCATCTTTTATTACCTCACTTTAGATGTACCTACAGGGTATCTGACTATATACCTTCTTTCTGAACATCCTGTGATACTATAGCTCTGATTCCTTAGATTACATACAGCTTCTATTTAATCGTAATGTATAAGTACTCCATAATCTTTGAACAGGAATATCAATGTTACGGTCTTTGGATATCTTTCAGTTATAGAATCCTGAATAATTTTTTTCCATGAGTTACCTTCCTTCTGACCGCTGGTTTATTTACAACACGCTCTAACTTTTTTCTAGCACTAAATATTTACGGTTTTCAGTCTGCTTAATATTATTTATTAAGACTAAGTGCAATGTAGTATTTATTTGTTATTGATGAATGCACTAATGTTCTGTAAGAAGTAATTTTACGAGACTTTATGGTTAATTTGCAAGATGATTGAACTCAACATTCCAATGGTAGAATTTACTAGCCTTTAGTTTTTTCATATCTTCAGATTCTCGACTCAACACATTAAATGGGATTCATCTTACTTTTAGCTAACTTCAATCACATTCCAACAGAGAATAAGCTTCTATATAAATGCATGTTTTAATGACTACAAGGACTTGACAAATTCTATCAAATACAATGCACTAGGAAAAGGAACGAGATCCTGACAGCTCACTTCTTCCTTAGTTAATGTTCCATCTTAGTACTTAAAGCATATTACATTAGTGTAGGTTTCCTGAATAAAACACTTAATCTAAGTGTTGAAAGATGGTCTAGATCTACCGAATTTAACAAACTGCCCACTTGTCTCTTCACCTTATAAATGCTGACTACCTGTCTTTTGGAGTACGGTCTAATCTTCTAAAAATATTCGTTTACAATGAATTTACATTTAAATTTTAATTAGAAATAAATTTTTTATTAAGCTAAATTGTCACAAGAATTAACAAGTTCCAACCTACCGCAAACGCACACTATTAAGAATTTCTAATGTAATACAATTTTAATTAGAAATGTTTCTCAGATGCTTTGAATACTTACACTTTCTAGAATATACTTGTTTAATCCTTCCATTAAATGAAACAGCAACTCATACCTTTATGGACTTACAGGGAAATTCATTTCCTCTTTCTCTTGAATGGAAAATTTATTAATTTCCATATACGCTTCAAAACTTCTAAAATACTCTTATCCATGGTCTGTGAGATTTCCCCTAACGATAAGACCACCTACTATACCCTTTTCTTACAATTTCCTGACATAGTGAAATACTTCTTTACTAAAATGAAATTAATTTTACTTAAAAAGACAAACATACATGGACATCTGAACGGTCGAAAACGCAGTATTCCATAATTAACTTTCAACACTCTTAGTTATACCGCGTTTCAAGTTTTACCATAACTTGTACTTCCAATAAAAGGTCAAGCATTATACTGATTTTGGCGTCTTGTTAGTTTGTTTATTTTTACATAAAAAGTACATGCCGAAAACTGTGCGCAAAGCCTATTGGAGAAAATGCCTTACTTGACTTACCTTTACACATCTCAAGTCTAAACTAAATTATGGTCTCAGCTTCCAATTTTTTCAAATGGGCGCGATAACTCAGCATTAATCAAGATTTAGAGCGTTGCTGATGTCAAATAAGTTACTTGTGCGTGAAGACCATCTATATATACACATATTTGCAGTTTGTACATAATTGCAAATCTTCCCAGAATCGTCACGTTTGTAAGTCTACTGCCCTCCCAACTATGATGTTCCATCCTTTTTGACTCGATTTTTGTTTTTAACACTAAATTGTATTAACACCAACAAATTTATATTACTTTAAAGTTGGTAAATTCATGTAATTGGTTAACACTAAGTGCCTTTATGTCTACCGAAATACTTCTATTAAACCACACACAAGTTGTTGTGAACTCAATAAATTTTTAGGAGTGGAAATCACCTTATCCCTGGTGTTTTAAAACCAAGAAACTCAATTCATGCAGTATTCAGTATCCCATATCAAAAGGTTTTGCGTAAAATCAGCGTTTCAGTAACAGCAATGTAGTCATCCTTAGGATGTTTCAAGTGCCGTTTTTTCGAGGCATTTCAGACCAATTTCTTCAACAAAATTGTTGTCATTTTTCAGTTATAGTTTGAATATTCTGTTTACGTAAGAAGGATCAGTAACTTTAGGCTGATTAGAGATAGATATCAGAAATTATCTTAACAACTTCCTAGTATTGTATTTATCAATTTAATCTAAACGAGGCAGTACATGGTGCCGGTTAGTTTGTTAGCATTTGGACCGTTACTTAGTACATTATCATGGTATTCAGTCTAATAAAGGAATTGATTCAAAGAAATCAGTATTCAATGTAAAGTATGTTTTGCATTGTTCTGTTAAATAATATAGAAATTGTGACTTAATATCTTAAACACTACGTATTCATTTTTCGTTTGTGACAACTAAAACGGAATACTTACCACAGAATTGATTTTATTGACATTGAATGCTATACTTGTAATTGGTGTTTTGTTAATATAATGTCATTTTGTATTCATATTTCAACTAAACATTTGCTGATAATGTATAATAATAATAGGAATCCATTTCTTTCAAATAATTAAGTGTGTATGCATTGTACATGCAAAAAGTTTCTTAACTCAAATATTGACATATATCAAATTAGGATTACACGAATATTGGTCCAGTGTTTTTTTCCCTACTAAATGTAGTGTGCTTTTACTAAGTACTGTTTTAAACCCATGATGCAATCTGTATAAGGTGCATTACTGTTGATTTCAAGAGACATACAATGCCAATAATCTGGTGCAGACTGACAACCCCGCTCCTGGAATGGTACCTTTTTTAAGGGGGCAACTTTAAGATTCTTGTGGCATTTTCCGTTAGTATTTTCATACTATGATTGAGATTTGTTACCTACATCTTTTCGGTCGTGATAAACTTGCATTTATGGATTAATTTCAGTTATTATTTCTTTTTTAGAGAGAAACGTTTATACGAAATAATCCATAGTTTTCATTGTTTTAACAGTGTGTGAATGTAATGAAAGGACCTCTAATTGCCAATTAATCACGACATTCATGTGTGTGATCCTAATAACTTTTTTTTGTCCAAAATTGAAATAGTTTCCTGATGAAATTATTTTTACCTTTATCTATTCATAATAACAAAAAATTCATTCTTGAACTTAGTGCTGACAAACCAATGAAAAATTTCTAAAAACTTGGAAAGAGTGTAAACAAACTTTAGCTGTGAATATCAATCATGCCGAAACAATCATATTAAATATATATACTAAATACAAGCTCTAAGTAATGATATGACTTTAAACTCAAGTAAATGGTTTAGAAATAGTTTTTTTTCAAAGTTACCCTATACAAAGTTAAGCTTGTTCCCCAATTTTGTCTCAGTTCTCATAAAATTACTATTGAGAGACACTGCCGGGTTATTATCATCATGAAGCCAAAGTATTCTGTCATGGAACTAATATGCTTGTACTAATAGCTTAACATTGCACTTATTGGTTACACCGTTAATGAAAGTGATTTTTTTTTAGCTAATAAAACAGATAATTAAATTTATCGAAAGATTAGTAGTATACCAAAAAAAAGTCCGTAAGCTGCGTACTTAATATTCATACCCACTTGAATCCATGAATGGGAAAATACTTGTTCAATAGATGAAACGAGAGTAATCAAGTTTGTCTGTACAAAATGTATTTCTTGGAGACCTAAGCGAAATTAACATGCACACACTGAGTGAAATCTTTAATAAACTCTGAAGTGAAGGCAAAGACCCTGTCATCTCACCAACTCTACAAAACAAAGATGGATTCGACACAAGTGATGTCCATCATCTTACTCTGGTGAGAACACCTAAAGCGTTCACCTAATTAAAAGGCTGCGTAATAAATTTTTAGTGGGCTTTACAGTATAACATGAATCCAAAATGTAATGTGACACATGGAGTGAGATGCTATTGGGGTACGCACTACTTTGATTACTCTTCAATATTGAGGATTGTCTTTCCCCCGTGAAAATTAAGTATGTGGTGGCATCTCGTTTTTCAGGTGTTGATGTGTTCACACGATGTCAAGCTAATAACCTATTCTGATGTCCTTATATCCCCTTTATTTTTTGAAACTTACTTTAATATTTGTGAGCCTTACTTTTTGCATGTTTGGTTTCAATTTGGAATTTTCTTGTGCAGGGCTATTGGTAATAAAACCTCCTATAACTAATTTCTATTTATTTTTTCTCTTAAAAATTTTGACTTCTTTATGCTAAGAAAAGTTAAAAAATTGCTCGCATTGCCACTGCAAATTAGATATAATTAATGCTCAAATTGATAAATTCATAATATTAAGAAAACTTAGGTAAATCCTCAATGAAAAATATTGGCCATTTCTACTCAATTCTAGGTATGGGACTAAAGCTGGAGCCACAGAACTAGAACGTCCTTTCAGTTACGGGGTCAATGCAAATGTGGCTAATGAGGAAAAAAAATTTTCTACTGGAACCCTAAATAGGTTGGCACCCCCATCAAGTCAAAAAGAAACACAAATGTTTCTTCCACACTGCCAAGGTCTAGTTGTAGCAGCAGATGCTGTGTAAATCCCAGGACAAGACAGAAAAAAAGATGGAAAAAAGAAATCAAAAAACTGATTTCCAAACTAATGCTGATAAAGCACCCACTGATGAGAGCCATTTCCTCAGAATCTTAGAACGAAACTCTTCAGGTTAGTCAGGCCTAGTTGATGGTAATTAATATGTCAAAGTGTGTACATGATGATAGTTTTCAGTAGTGAACGAAACTGCAACAATACAAATTCATATGCTGGAAATTAAAAACATACTCAAACAGGCTGATGAAAAAAATCATTCTTAATAACATCTCTGGAAAAGTGAAGGGAAAGACCCATGTCTATCTCCACCACCTACCCCAACAAAAACAAAGGAATGTGATTCTGGACACAAGTGATGTCCCATCCAATCTAGCTGCTGGTGAGAATCACCTTAACCTGCTCCACCAAAAATGATAATAGTCTTTCTGAGTGCTGTAAAAAAAACCCAAACACAACAGGTAAAGGATACAAGTTAAAGAGGATGACTTTTAATTACAGGTTGATAAAGGACCACACTAAAGCAGTCATTTCCTCTGATTCAGAAGAAAACAGGTTGCGAATAGGAGTGGGAAGTATTTTGATGTTTACTGGACATTTTCAAGTGGGTGTATGCAATGGATAGTGCTCAGTGTGTTGTGAAGAAACTACTGCCAAATACAAAATGACAGATTGCCGGAAAATTAAAAAACATTACCAAAGTGATAGACAAAAGCGTTGGACTACAGACAGTAGCATAGCAAGTCTGAAACGACGTGAAGGATGAGGACCCCACATATTTTCCAAGACGCTCCCCCACAAAGTGAAGGAATTTGATTTAGGGACAACAAGCGTGAAGAGTTTCCTTTTTAATCAAAGAGCATCATCACCCCCAATCCATCACATCAAGTTTTTCAGGGAGAAGTTTCTCTGCTTTTGCAAACACCTAATGTCTTGGAATGCTACTTCAGTTCCTCATCAGATTGCCATTCATAATTTCCATCGTTCTGTAAGCAACAAACATGGCAAGTCCACCACGGAGGAAAAGTTACAAGATTCAGTGCCATTAGTTCTCAGATCGTGGTCAGCAAGAGAGGGTGGACTTTCCAGAGGTGTTACTGATTGCTACAAAGGCAGTCCCACCAGCTATGCAAAAACCCCATTACAGGAACTACTAGGCATCTTCTGTAACTCTTTTTAAGTCTATTAGCTTTTCCCAAACATATTTGCTACCAAGCATTCTGCTGGTTTTGATTAGGAGGTACAAAAGCCATGGAAAGCTTTCAAAGGCACAAAGGGTGAAAGTCTGTGATTCTTTTAGGAAGGAAGGCATAACTGAAAATAAACACAAACAGCAGGCCAAAGGGCAATTTGAAAACCATAATATCACAGAGAGGGAGAAAGGGGCATGTGAGAATTAAAGGACCATTAGTCATGTGTAACATATGCTGTGGGTTTTACTCAAGGCATTATATGGAAAAACGGGCATTCAAATTGTGTGCTCGGACCTGGGTAAAATCTGAAAGTTCTCATGCTGTTTAGTACCTGTTCACCAATGGATCTGTTAGTGCGCATGGACCAAGACCTTTAATGCACACTTTGCCCACTGGGACATTCTGTGCAGATTCCGGAAAGAAGCTAGTTCGGCAAGCTATGTGATTAATGACTCTTTTTGGCTTAACTAAGATGGGAAAGAGATTGTGGGAGAAACAGCTAGAGGAGTGAAAGATCAAACAAAAAGGACAGAGGTAAGACAAAATCTGTATGATGGGACATATTTCGAGAAGATTGGTTACCTTATAACCTGGGGAAATGCAGCAGGCTGAAGAAGCGAGGTTAGGTGAACTTCCAGCTAACGAAGGGAAGTTATCAGGGAACCGATTCAAGAGGATAAACTTTCCTCATTTTGGAGATATCAATAAGTAAACTACACCTCCATCAGAAAGAAAAGTTCTGAACCAAAAATTAGATTCTGTGTGAAAAGCAGGCTGTAAAGTAAAAGCCTATACTACTGGCTTTAAAGTCAGCAGCAAAAAAGTGTATTAAAAAGGAAACATACCCTTTATGGAGGATTAAAAAAGATGGGGACTCTTCACAATAATGTGTGGATAAGTTTTGTTTCAGTGCTGGAAATGAGCCAGCCAATTTACGTATGTGGTGATGTACCTATAAGATTAAACCAGCAAAAAGACCATGATAAAACTTAATAGGGAAACCAGAGGGCTCTGCTGCAAGAGAGGATGATGTGAGATAGTTACTGTGAGAGGGAATATACCACTGTTCAATAGAATGCCGTGCATAAACATATGATCAACTAGAGTTTTGGGACTTAAAACAAGATATGTGGAATTAAATTGAAGGGATTTGGTGGTCTGTCGCGTTAACTCTGTCTAAACACTAGAAAGAGGGGTGTTAGGTGGAAAACGCCATCCATATTACATCGTTTTTGTGAGTGGAAAAGAATGCAGAAAAATAATGTGTGGGATAGACCAAAAACAACACTGTTAGAAGCCACTTTAATGATATTGGGGACAAAGCATTGGGCAGGTAACTTTAAAGTTGCTTACCAAGAGGTGGCACAAAGGAAAAATAAAAAGCAACTAGTACCTGTATTATGTCTTTCTATAAAGAAACCATTGAGGCCAGTCAGGATGCGAAGCATCTGGCGATGAAGATATCAGGATCAGCAAGCTGCTATAGCTAGCCACTAACATATTCCTCTTTTCCAACAAAACTAATGGCTCTGGAAAAACAACATGTAATCAAGCGGTTGGCATTTGCAGTCAGCCAAATGTGTGGTGAAAACAGTTCGATCTTCAGAAACAAAAGAGATGAAGAAACCTCTGACAGCAACCAAAAAATCGCCTCTATAGATGATTAAGCAAGTGGTTGTTCGCCTCTTCTGATGGATTGTTTTGACGGGAGAGTCTGGGAGGTCAATAACATGTTATATTAAAACCACATGGGGACATTCAGAGGAGACGGAACCAAACCCATTATTAGCAAAGCCCTTCTTGCCAGTGAAAGGAATTAAAACGTTGTAAGGCATAATGTTTGGCCAAACAATTCGATATGAAAGGGTTAAAGGAAAGTACACTTTTTTGCTTTTAAGACGAGCTGGGTACTTCATTTACACCTTCCCTTTGAGAAAGAAGAGCCCTTTGGCTGATTAGGATTGAAATAAGTCGATTCGAATTGTGGGGGACCCTTCCAATCCCTTTGGGATACGGATGGTGTTTTGATAGTAGACATATTAATAAGCATACAGCTTTAAACCTTATCGGATGGTATGCAATTATGAAACCCTGCGAAAGGGACTGTGGTAATTTGAGACATTAGAAATACATTTTGCTTTTTATCTTATGTAGGTTTGTGCCCCTCTCTCATGGGCAGTGGAAACTTCAGCCTGAATTCTTGTGCAGGTAAGCAGTGGGTTTGCAATTTTATCCTGCAAGAAGTATACAATTTTTTCAAAAGCTGTTAAGTTTGCCTTCAGTGGTTAATGTATGGTTTAGCTTCTTAATTTCAAACCATTTTCTTCGGAAGGGAATGGGGTTTTGTAATGTAATTGTTACTTGGTTTTAATGCCCAGGTCAATCAATGTTTCTGATGGGTTTGTAATCAGAACGTCATTTTTTGCTGTAACATGGAAGTTTGAGTTGTTGTTTGTTTTATTTTTTGCTGTTGTTTAAATCATTCAGGCTTCCCTCGGGGTGACGCGAGGGCCGCGTAAACTGAGGATGAGTTACAGTAGTGGAAGGTAAGGTGGTGCTTTTTCTTTTTAATAACTTTATGCCATAAAAATAAAAGGTTGTCCTCCATTATCAAGAACCAAGAGCGAAACTGGATGAAGCATGATCAAAGTGTAGGAACTCCTTTCTGAGTCAAAATGTTCCCATTGTCTGTGTTAAAGTGAATTTCAAAGCGTGATATTTAGTGGGCTATGTAAATTAAATAAGTTAGGCCTTAGTCATGTTTAGTCGTCTGCAAGATACCAAGCAGTTTTGTTCAAGGAAACAAAACATACTTTGGGGGGAATGTTGATCATACATGGATGTTGTCAAACGTGTGATGTATGGTAACAAGCATATTTTGAACAGAGTCCGGGACAGATTGGACAAGGGAACAATTTGCAGAAAGTTTTTAAACTATTCTGGGATGTGTTAATATGCAGGCCAAGCACATGGAAAGGGCTTTTCACGTTTGGAAGCTTTGTGCAACTTGTGGCATTGCAAATTGATCTCCCCAAAACTTACCTTCATGATTAAAATAAGATAGGCCTTGTTGGACAAGATGAAAGTATTTGAAACGGGGACATTTTGTTTTACTCATAGCTAGGAGGGGAATAAGTGTGGACTATAACTGTTTTGTTAATATTTCGGGGTTAATTCTGAACAAGCGGAAGATAAAACAAGTGGGGAATTAGATGGCCTTTCAAATGTGGTTAATGGCAACTTCTCTACTTGTGTCAGGATATAATATAGTCTATTAATAATGAAGGGGGGCCCTTGTGCGACTCCTTTTAGGTTAACAATCAAGTACAGAACTTTATGCTGCTGATGAGATCTTGGAAAATGATGGGGTAGGTTATGCAATAATCCCATAAGTGCCTTCCATCCAAAGGATTGTGGTGATTTATTTTTCAAATGCACTTATTCCTCCTTTCAGTTTGAAAGTTCAGTCTGGTGTGGTTAAATTAACTTTGAGATAATTGTTTGTGGCTTCAATTCTGGTTTGGTTTGCAGAGGGACAGGTTTCAGGCCAAAACTAAAACTGATATATGTTTCAAAATGGATCAAACATTAAAAGAGAATCAAGCATGGTGCTTTGTATTTGTATCTCCCAAATAAAACTATTAAAAAACTTAGTGAGAACAAACATAATTGATTGTCCATTGGACTCCGAAATGACAAGTAATTAATGTGGTGCATTAAATCTGGATAGCTGTTTAAATACATGATGAATAAAAATGGACAAACAAAATTATGGCAAAAACAAAATTTCAGAAGCACGTGGCTTTGCGTCTGTTCATTTCCAGTAGTCCTTTATCAAAACATTATACCTTTGTTCTGGTCGTTGGGAGGGGGACATTTTCAAGGAGATAAGATAGCCTATTGCTTCTACAATTATGTCAAAGGAAGTCTCTAATGTTATTTATATTTCATTAAAAACCTATATTCAAAATGCTCATTGGACCTTAAACTGTTTAACTTATTGTACCTGAACTGGAATTACCTCTCAGGTACTCCTGAGGAAACTGGAGATAGGAAGGGGACTGGGGAGTCAGGTATCTTCAAGCATGGTATGTTCTCTTTATTTTTAGCACTGATACAGAGATCACCCTCGGTTCTGAAGTGGGGAAATGGGGGTGAGTTCATTAATAGTTTAACGGATAAGGACTGTAGTACAGCACAAATAGTGTCCAACATGCTAGGATATCTCAAATATGATTGCACTTAGGTTCCGATACCATTGCCTCCAAATGCAACCCTAAACTGAAATTTCAATAGATGAAAACATCAGTGTACGGCTACCACACGAAAGAAATACTGGATGTTAAATGATACAAATAGTATCGTAATAAAGGTAGCCCTCAATGACCCCTTCATATCAAAACTTGTCATCACGTAATGCATTGTGTGGGCTCGTGATCTGTCATTAGATTTTTTAAAAAAGCTTGTTATCCCACAATAAATATTTTGTTAGGTAGTGGGAGGGACATGTTTTCAAGGGAATAAAGATACGCCAAGAGTGGCTTCTTGCATTATGTCAAAAAGGAAGTTCCTATTTTTTTATTCATATTTTCAGTTTAACTTAGCTATCAAAATTGCTCGTTGACCTCAACTGTTTCACTAATTGTACTAGCTACTATAATATTTCAGGGTACACTTGAGGAAAACTGGAGGATGAAGGATTGGAATTCAGGTATCCTTCAAGCATGGTATGTTCTCCTTATTTTTCAAGCAACGATTACAGAGGATCCGCTCGCTTGAAGTGAAGGGGGCTGTGAAGTTCATTAATAGTTTAAACGATAAGGGGCCTGTTAGTACATAGTAGCAAAAATTAGTGTTACATGATAGTATATCTCAACATGGATGGCCTTAGGTTCCCAGGACCTTTGGACCTCACATGCAACCTAAAACTGAAATTCAGTAAGAAGGAAAAACATCCAGTATAGTACCACCACAAAGAATACTGAGTAAATCATTACACATAGGTATCCTAAGGTAAGCCTATGTTTGGACCATTCATATCAAAAAAAAAACTTGTCATCACGTTAATGCATCTAAACTTGACACAAGGACAGTATGCAGTTTTACCAATAAATCCATATTAAGGGCATTAGTCCTCCATAATAGATGGAAGTTTTGTTTAACTGATCTCTAATTATCCACTTCCTGTGGTTCGTTTTGTATGGGGCGCTTAAAACTAGCTCTTGCATTGCAGGTACAGTACTAACAGTAAAGATCACATGTTTTGTAAAGGCTACAGTCACTCGAAAACAAAAATGGATTGTGTTTGATTTACAAAAACAAGCAAAAAAACAAGGCATGCGTTTAAATTGTGAGGATCGTCATCCCCTTGTCTGCATCCCCTCCTCCCCAGTCGTTCAATGTTTTGGCAGAAGAACAAAAAAACGCGCCACGTGTTCTGGAGACATCACAACATTGGATGTGGGAAAGAAGCAGGGGTGTTCCCCATGTGCTTTTGGTCAAAGGATTGTAGCAGCGAGCAATGCACACGATGTATGCAGCCGATGCAACCTGTGTTACCAGTTGCACCTTTAAAATAGGACGATTGAGAAGCAGTCATGCTAAAAACCAATGTCACAATTAGGGCGGCACGGGGACTGATGCTCAATAATTAAAAACATTAGCTAGTGGACCAAGGAGGGTAATTCTGGTTATGGAATGGGAAAACAACTATACTGTACTGTGACACAGTAGGAATTACAGCAAGGGCCATGGAAAGGACTAAGCCACTCAAGTTACCGTTTGTTTACTGGTGCGCTTTGAGTACTGAAGCTAGGCTTCTTCATAATACAGCATTGTATGGTATGATAAAGTTTTAAGTTGCTTGTCTTAACTCTGAATAGAAAAATTCCTTACGGTTTGGGAACCTTTCTAAAAATCATTCAAACTGTCAGATTTACGGCCTAAGGTTGTCAGGGAAATGCACCTCTTAACATATCAGTTCATGGTTTGAGATAATTTTGTAGTCATTTGCAGGTCTGTCTGAATGACAAAGCTTTTTGATATGTCGTGAAAACCTACATCGCTTTCCTTACCTTTCTATTTACCTGTGTTACTCCTCACCTTTACCTGCAATTAGTTCCTGGCAAAATTTGTGATAGCATCAGTAAAATGTGGGCACGCCTCAGAACAAGGCAAGGCCCCTTTCCTCCCCCTTCCCCTTCCTTGCTTCATTCTGCCCCAAGTTTGGGTAAAAACCAAAAAAGTGTAGAGAAATTGTTGATATAGAGGGTTCGTATGGCCCTACCATGATATTTTTGGGGGTGGGGGGGGGTGGGAAGGGCCCCTGTAAACATGCTAAAAAAATTCATTTCTGGGTGCCAGGCTTTTTATGGGGGTATCAATACTAGATGACCTTAAATGGGTTTTGGAAGTTTTGGATTCAGTATACTTGCCATTAACAGTGGTCTGTTGCATCACCCCACACATTATTTAATTATTACTAATTTGGTTTACTGCACTTGCATTGAACAAAATTAAACTAAACCAAAAAAACATTACTTGTGCCATCTCAAGTGGTGGGAGCTAGACCCGAGTGCATAGGCTAAGAACAGCTCACACACAGTACCGTGTGTGTGGATACTGTCTTATCGTTGAAACACTTGTCATCAAGCATCTGGCGTTTCGGTGTAGCTTCTTCTGGGTAGGGATTAGCAGTAGGGACAGGTGGTATCTTTTCCAAGTTGGAGATGAGTGGAAGAGGGGGGTGGGGGGGTGGGGCTCGAAGGAAGCTTTGTATGGAAAATTGTTCCACTGTTACTTGGGTAAAGATGTGAATGGTTCCCCTTTCAACCCTGAAATTCCATTATACTATGTCAAAAAGGTTTCTTTCCTCTGTTTTATCAAAAAACTTACTTCCATTGCAGGTTCCCCATTTCAATTTTTATGCTTAATATGACAAAGGTCGCTACAAATTTTCATTCACCAGGCAGTTAAAGCTTCTCCGCAACAAGGGTTGTAATTCCAACCCTCCCATCCAATTTGAATAGAAATCTATTCTTTTTACTGTCACTTCCAGACAAAGTTTACATTTAGTTTCTTCAGACTGACTGGGAAATTGTTCAAGAGTCATATTATGCAGAGAGTGTTGGTTGTGTGATTGTATTGCTACGTAGTTTAATCTGGAACCTTGTCTTTTGCAGGGGTTGCAATATGGCTACCTTCTTGTAGGACCCTTTACCCCAATTAAAACATGGCATAAAAAGTAGTAATGTTGCATTTCAATTGAAACAGAGGGGATGATTGAAGTGGTTACCACGTGTCAGTAATCTGGTGGATACTATTATTTTTAATGCATGAATGTTAAAACATTACAAATGGGTATTTTATAGTAGTGCGGTTTTTTGCGGGTAAACGAATTGGTGTTTGTAACTTAAACATTATCCTCTCTGGGATTAAAGGGGCCATCACAAGGAGAAAGAACAATTTCCATTACAAATGGAAAAGTTTATGGACATAAGTTACCACAGTTGGTTAATGTAGTATTCAACAGCCAGTGTTTTCTTTCAGAGTGGCAGTGTTTCTTCTCTACATTTGTCTCTTTGCGGGCAGGAAAATATTGCAAATGGACAATGAAGGGACAGTCCAATCCTGTGAAGAATTATTTCTAGAACAATATTTTCAAGGGAATGGTTGACAAAACGCTTACCTGGTAAGATTCCATGCTGCTGGTGGTGGTTTTCCTCTTACATCTGAGTAGGGTATTATATTTCAATGTTGTCAGATAATTAATATTGTTGTCTGGCAAACAAAAATGATTTAGGGGATTTTGGAAATTTTTACTGTTAAAAGAAAGTGGAATAAGCGTTTTTTGACAACATGTGTAAGAGTCCCTGATTCAACATTACATTGTTAAAAATAGCGAAAATGTGCAGACTCTTGAAATGGTTTTATGTAACATAATGCCACAGTGATAAAGTATATCCCAAAGAGCATAAAATGCAACAGGTATGAAAGTTGTCATTGTTCTATTTATTGCATCTTGCAGGGGGGGGACAAGTTACAAGAATTATATTCAAGTAAGTATTGGGAATCATGACCACAGGCTAATCTGATGGGGTTGATATTGACCAAAAGACAAGATAAAAGTATTAATGAAAACATGGATATGGAGGGGGCATGGTAGATTAGTATAAAAAGGTTTGTGGGTTTGAACGTAAAGGTTTGACCCAAGTAAGTAAAATCCACCAAGCTTATTAGCCATCACCCAAATGGATAGAAGATAAAACTGTCTATTTGCACCTTATCAGAGAATGGCTCTCAGTCAATGCCAATGTGAATGAAATTGGTATAAGCAGTAGTCCAAAACATACTACTGTTGAACTGTATCTGCTATTGCTACAATGCTATTACTGATGTGCACTAATATGTTTTGTTCTGAATTTAGTTTGTCAAGTCATAGTGCATGAACCTAATTGTAATATAATAATAATGCTATGTAGGCATGATTGCAACAGATATCTTTAAGTTGTGAAAGTATATTAAAACTGTTTGACACCAATTCATGTCAGCTAAGATTGTACCCAAATAGATGACAGAAATAATTTTATACTGTTGCAATTGTATCAGTTCCTCTTACTGAATACATACATAATATCATGGTAGGCAATTAAGTAACCTTAATCACAAGTCTCACTTTTGTTGTTACCAAATGTTTAGTAGCAGACTAAAGAGTAAGGGAGGAAGGCCCTTGTTACATAGGATGCCCTGCATCTTATTCCTGAAATGTCTATCCCAATTTCAACAGAAAAATCGTGGCTTAGAGGTTAATCACTACTTACAGACCTAAACTTGCCACAGAATGATTGTAGAGAATTTTACTGGATCTAAAATATAGACTAAACGAATACTAATTGCTAAACATTACCATATTCATGATTGATATGTAGAACTAGCTTTATCATTATTATCTTAGCACAGTAGGCAGTTCCTAGCATCAATATTTTCTAGAAATATCTAGCATTTGAACTTATATTTCTTGTCTACAGAGTAAAGTACAACTTGTATGTAACTTGACACTGCACTCACAGATCTGCTTAGCTCTGCAAATTACAGAAGACACCATGCTTGGATCTGGACTCACAGTATCAACTGTAGAATCTTAGTTTCCTAGCTTCCAGTTTGTATGAAATTCTTCTATCTTGTATGGCATTTGTCCAAGATAGGATGAATTTAAAGTAATAGACATTCTTACGCAAAAGCAACATGCTATCTACTTGAAAATTCCGATCAACGACTTCATAACTGCCATTAAAAATAGTAATCACCAGCACATGCTGATACATATATTCATCCCCTGTTCATTGAATGAAAAGTACATTTAATAGCCATGTAATTTGTTGAAGGGTCATATGACTAGGTAGTCCTTCACACTTGAATAAGAAGTCAGTAAAGGCAGATACGACACACTACTTTGCTAGTACTTTGCATATTTTGATCAGACTTGAAAAAAATATTTCGCAGTAAGACTGCCATGCTAACTTTATTGGAAGCAGAAAAATGCTCAATTAAAGAAGATCTGAATACAAATCAGGATGGACTATGCTGTATGAGAAAATTATCACTCTTTGTGGGGAATGTCTTACTGTGGATTGAAATTGCTATACTCTGAACAATTTCAAGAGTCTTCAATAAGTATTGTAGATTTAAACTAGACTTTGAAGAAACTTTTGAAAAGTAAGATTTCAAATGATTGAGGCAAGGTGGAACCAAGATCTGCAATATATACCACTAAGTACAGTTAAAATTTTTCTTAAAACTATTCCTAACTCCCGCCCCTCAAAGGCTCTAATTTCATAATGTAATGGAGAAGCATGAACAGCTGAAGTCACTGACAGCTCCCAGATGTTTGCCTGCATTTAACCAAATGTTTGAAAATTTCAGCAGCAGTCGCCAACTTGTGTTGATGAAATTGCTATGACATAGCTACTTTACAATCATCGGGAAAAAACTTTCGGGATTACCCAGGCACAATTTGAATCCCTTTTATATAAGCTTTGAGTAAAACCCACAGCATATGTAACACATGACTAACCGGTCCGATGCTCGCATGCCTTTCTCTGTGATATGATGGTTTCAATGCCTTTGCCTGCTGTTGTTTATTTTCAGTATGCCTTCCTTCCTAAAAGAATCAAAGACTTTCACCCTTTGTGCCTTGGAAGCTTCATGGCTTTTGTAACCCCTATCAACATCAGAATGCTGGGTAGCAATATGTTGGGAAAGCTTAGATTTAAAAAAGAGGTTACAGAAGATGCATAATCTGTATGGTTTTGCATAGGGGACTCCTTGAGCATCAGTAGCTGGAAGTCACCTTCTGACCATCTGCACTATGGCTGAATCTGTAACTTCTCCGTTGTGGACTCCATGTTGTGCTACATACGATGAAGATGATGATGCATCTGATGAGGAAAAAGCTTTCCCAAAGACATTAGGTTGCAAATCAGGAACCTCAACAGAAACATGATGTGATGGATGGGGTGATGATGCTCTTTGATAAAAAGGAAACTCTTCACTTGTGTCAGAATCAAATTCTTCATTTTGCGGGGAGCGTCTTGGAAAATATGTGGGGTCTTAATCTTCACTTTCAGAGCTGCTACTGTACTGTAGTCAACTCTTTGTCTATCACTTGTGTATGTTTAATTTTCGGCATCTCATTTGTATTGCATACACCACTTGAAATGTCAAGTAACATCAAATACTCCACTCTATCAGCACTGGTTTCTTCTGAATCAGAGGAAATGACTTCATTAGTGTGGTCTTTTATCACCTGTATTGAAATCAGTCTCTTTACTTGTATCCTTTCCTGTTGTGTTTGTGTTTACAGCATCAGAAAGACTGTTATCATTTTGGTGAGCGGTTAGGTGATTCTCACCAGCAGCTAGATTGGACTGGACATCACTTGTGTCAGAATCAAATCCTTTTTTTTGTGGGGAGTGTGGTGGAGATGACATGGGTCTTTCCCTTCACTTTCAGAGATTTATTAAGAGATTTTTCATCAGCTTTTTGTGTATGTTTAATTTCAGCATATGATTTGTACTTGCAGTTCTTTACTACTGAAACTATCATCATGTACACCATTGACAAATTAAGTAACATCAAATAGGCCCGGGCTATTGCCCAAAATTTCTTCTAGATTGAGGAAATGGGTCTTTATCAGCTAGTTTGGAATCAGTTGATTTATTTCCATCTTTTTTTGTCTTGTCTGGATTTACAGCATTGCACAGGACTTGGCATTTGTGGAAAAAAAATTGTTTCTTGAATTGATGGGGGTCAAACTATTGTAGGTCAGCAGAAGAAACTTCTCATTAGCCACATTTTCATTGACTGTTACTGAAGGACGTTTAGTTTGCAATCCAGCTTAGTCAATACCTAGAAATTTAGAAGAATGCAAATTTTTATTGAGGATTCACCTAAGTTCTAATATTATTTAAAATTTTATTTGAGTATTTAAAATATCTAATTTGCAGAGCAATGAGAGCAATTTTAACTTTTCCTACCGTAGCATAAGAGTCAAATTTTAAGAGAAAACAAAATAGAAATAGTATAGAGGTTTTATTACAAGCCTGCACAAGAAAATCCATTGAAACAAACATGAAAAAGTAGGCTCACAATTAAAAGTAGTTCAAAAAATAATGGGGATAAAGGACATCAGAATAGGTTATTACTTGACATAGTGAACAAATCAACACTGAAAATGAGATCCACACATACTAATTTCACGGGGAAAGAACAATCTCAATATTTTAGTAATCAAAGTATGCATACCCAATGGCGTAGTGTGACGGGTATACGTTAACAGCGCCCCCTAAAAAAACTTTTGTCCAGTATTTGCTATACTGCTTCAAGCAAAACAAGCATGTTCGCGGCAACTTAGCGCGGCTGGCAGACGGTACATATATACGTGGGGCCTGGGCACACTGTTTATTGTTGGACAATACAGTGACGCTGTTGGCGAAAGCTCACAACACTTGTTGCTCTCTACTTTCTCCCCTTCAGGTTTGTTGTACATGAGTTTCTATTTTCCCTGAAATGATGAAAAGAGTTCTGTATACTATATAGGCCTCTGTGAAAACGGTCAGTTTTTGGATAATATTGATGTGAGAAATTTTGGCAGCATAAATGTCAGGTTAGGCTAAGCCTATGATCAGATGCAATGCATGTGTTTATACAATGCGAAGGCGCGTGATAGTCCCACATAGGATAGACGTAATTGTTGTTAAGAGCTGTCGTATGCTGATGGGCAGGCGTACTGAGTAGTAACGTAGGTCACATTTTTTCGCTGCAATGAATCCAGATTATTTCATGAAGTTTTCTTTGTTAAGTATTATTAGCTGCTCTAGAGTTTTGGTACAAGTATGCCAGTTTGTTATAGCCAGGTGTTTTTAAAGGGAATGTTAACGTTGTGCTTTTCCCAACTTTCATTAGTGTTTTTTAAAGGGAAAATGTAGGTTGAAAACCA
>JAIZAY010000854.1:0-27635 GCA_029531755.1 Holothuria leucospilota | reverse complement strand
CATCCCCAATGCTTTGTCAATATCATTAAGGGCTTCTAACAGTTGTTTGTCTATCCACACATTATTTTCTGCATCTTTCCACTCACTAACGAGTAATATGGATGGCTCACCCCCTCTTCTAGTGTTAAACAGAGTTAAACGACAGACCACCAAATCCCTTAATTCCACATATCTGTGTAAGTCCCAAAACTCTAGTTGATCATAGGTTATGCACTCCATTCTTTGAACAGTGTATAGTCTCTCAAACATCTCACATCATCCTCTTGCAGCAGAGCCTCTGGTTTCCTATTAAGTTTTATCTGTCTTTGCTGGTTAATCTTATAGGTGGCATCACCAAATAAGTAATTGCTGCTCAATTCCAGCACTGAAACAAACTTATCCACATTATTTGAGAGTCCATCTTTATCCTCAATAAGGTATGTTCCTTTTACAATTTTTGCTGCTGACTTAAGCAAGTAGTATAGGCTTTACTTTAAGCCTGCTTTCACAGAATTTGGTTCAGAACTTTCTGATGAGGTGTAGTTACTTATTGATATCTCCAAATGAGGAAAGTTAGTCCTCTTGAATAGGTCTGATACATTCCCTTCCTTAGCTGGAAGTTCACCTAACTCTTCTTCAGCCTTCTGCATTCCCAGGTATAAGGTAACCAATCTTCTCATATCTGTCATCACAGATTTTCTTACCTCTGTCTTTTTGTTGATCTTACTCCTCTAGCTGTTTCTCCCACAATCTCTTTCCTATCTTAGTTAGCCAAGAGTCATTAATACATAGCTTGCCAACTGCATCTTTCCGGAATCTGCACAGAATGTCAGTGGCAAAGTGTGCGTTAAAGTCTTGGTCATGCGACTACAGATCCATTGGTACAGGTACTACAGCAGGAGAACTTTCAGATTTACCCAGGCACACATTTGAATGCCTTTTCATATAATGCCTTGAGTAAAACCCACAGCATATGTTACACATGACTAATGGTCCTTTATTCTCGCATGCCCTTTCTCTGTGATATGATGGTTTCAATGCCTTTGCCTGCTGTTTGTTTATTTTCAGTATGCCTTCCTTCCTAAAAGAATCAAAGACTTTCACCCTTTGTGCCTTTGGAAGCTTCATGGCTTTTGTAACTCTATCAACATCAGAATGCTGGGTAGCAATATGTTGGGAAAGCTAATAGACTTAAAAGAGTTACAGAAGATGCATAATCTGTATGGTTTTGCATAGGGGACTCCTTGAGCATCAGTACTGGAAGTCACCTTCTGACCATCTGAACTATGACCTGAATCTGTAACTTCTCCGTGTGGACTTCCATGTTGTGCTACATACGATGAAGATGATGATGCATCTGATGAGGAACTGAAGAGCATTCCAAGACATTAGGTTGCAAAGCAGGAACGTCTCCTGAAACTTGATGTGATGGATGGGGTGATGATGCTCTTTGATAAAAAGGAAACTCTTCACTTGTGTCTAAATCAAATTCTTCACTTTGTGGGGAGCGTCTTGGAAAATATGTGGGGTCCTCATCTTCACTTTCAGAGCTGCTACTGTCTGTAGTCAACTCTTTGTCTATCACTTGTGTATGTTTAATTTTCGGCATCTCATTTGTATTTGCAGTAGTTTCTTCACCACTGGAACTATCATTGCATACACCACTTGAAATGTCAAGTAACATCAAATACTCCACTCTATCAGCACTGGTTTCTTCTGAATCAGAGGAAATGACTTCATTAGTGTGGTCTTTATCACCTGTATTAAAATCAGTCTCTTTACTTGTATCCTTTCCTGTTGTGTTTGTGTTTACAGCATCAGAAAGACTATTATCATTTTGGTGAGCGGTTAGGTGATTCTCACCAGCAGCTAGATTGGACTGGACATCACTTGTGTCAGAATCACATCCTTTGTTTTGTGGGGAGTGTGGTGGAGATGACATGGGGTCTTTACCTTCACTTTCAGAGATGTTATTAAGAGATTTTTCATCAGCTGTTTGAGTATGTTTAATTTCCAGCATATGATTTGTATTTGCAGTTTCTTCACTACTGAAACTATCATCATGTACACCATTTGACATATTAAGTAACATCAAATAGGCCTGACTATCTGAAAAGTTTCTTCTAGATCTGAGGAAATGGCTTCATCAGTGGGGTCTTTATCAGCTAGTTTGGAATCAGTTGATTTATTTCCATCTTTTTCTGTCTTGTCTGGATTTACAGCATCTGCTACACTAGACTTGGCATTTGTGGAAGAAAATTTGTTTCTTGAATTGATGGGGGTCAACCTATTGAGGTCAGTAGAAACTTCCTCATTAGCCACATTTGCATTGACTGTAACTGAAGGACGTTCTAGTTCTGTGGATCCAGCTTTAGTCAATACCTAGAATTGAGAAGAATGCAAATTTTCATTGAGGATTTACCTAAGTTCTTAATATTATTAAATTTCATTTGAGCATTAATATATCTAATTTGCAGTGCAATGCGAGCAATTTTAACTTTTCTTAGCATAAGAGTCAAATTTTAAGAGAAAACAAAATAGAAATAGTATAGAGGTTTTATTACAAGCCTGCACAAGAAAATCCATTGAAACAAACATGAAAAAGTAGGCTCACAATTAAAAGTAGTTCAAAAAATAAAGGGGATAAAGGACATCAGAATAGGTTATTACTTGACATAGTGAACAAATCAACACTGAAAACGAGATCCACACATACTAATTTCAGGGGGAAAGAACAATCTCAATATTGAAGTAATCAAAGTATGCATACCCAATAGCATATCACTCCACACATTACATTTTGGATTCATGTTATACTGTAAAGACACTAAAATTTATTAAGCAGCCTTTTTGATTAGGTGACACCTCCTCTCAAGTATGGAAGGCTTTAAAGTGATGCCGTGAGATTGCAAAAAGTAAAAAACATTAAATAATCGAGTTTAAAATTTCAGTGATTTCTTTGAGTGACCCATATGAACAGTAAGGGAGAAAAAATAAGGCCTGTTGTGCCAATTCCGGCAACAGCCTTAACTTTTTCGTAAAAATAACGACTAAACTCGAGGAAATCAAAAATGTGCTGCGGACAAACACTATTCAGTCTCCTAACAAACATCAGTTGAGCGGACCAATGAGAACGAAGTACTAATGCATATTCATCAGTGTAAACAGCTGATCGATTTAGCACAACAACACAAGTGAAGTGAACAAGACGTGTGTGTGGATCGAGGTAACGCTGATATTGCAATGTACAGAGTGCATGGTAATACCTGTAGTAGCCTAACTTAGGCTATAGTATACTGGCTAGTGGTACCTCTGTGTAAATTAAGCCTAATTTAGGCTAACGTTAGATGCTATGTCTTTTATGTGCACTTACCATCGTCTTCGACGTTCTTACTCATGGCGATAACAGAGATAGTATTGGTGTAACTTTCGTTGTAAACCTGTAACGTCCAAATTCAAATCGGTACTGTAACGCCTACCAACGAGTGAAAGACTGTGGCCTGTACTACGTAGTAAGAGGAAGCTACATTGAGTGTATACCAGTAAGTTAGTGTTATGAAGCAATTATGCAAGAACATGCATTCTCTGGTCGTGAGCGCTGTCATAGTAGAGATTAGTGGTTGTGAGCGAACAGCTGTAGGCTACCGTAGAGCTAGTCAGGCTGGAGTGGTATGGTACGTCTTTTTTAACTTGGTGACACCTCAATAACATTGCATATTAAACATTAGGTTCGTTGTAGGCGTGGTTTAATGCCGTATCATAAGGACCGTTTTTTGAAAAAGGCCTTCAAAAATTTACCAATTTTATGCTGTTTAGGTTACTTCCCGAGACTGTCACTATCATTTTGCGCTTTCAAATTATATTCTTCAACTCTGTAAAGCACTCGTGGCATTTTTAAGAATAAAGAAAGACATAAGAAGAAGCAAAATCTTATGTTTTTCCTTTTCGCAAACTCACAGCATCACTTTAAGAATGTAACCATAAGATGAGCTATACACAATACCTTAGACTTCCAAGGCAGGTCTGATATGCCGTAGTCATACAGTAGTTCTTGCCCAACTAAAATGTCCTTGATTGCAAACAGGCAAAGAGTTGGAGCATTATTGACTTCCACTGCCTTTCCAATCACATGCACTCATGCAATATTATCTGGATGTATTTTATAGCTGATATGAATATCTACCTTATGTGAAATCAGAAACATATTACTTCAACGAAATCCGTTTATTGAAATCTGTTTTAGTTTGAATTGTTTAAGAACCTCATATAATCATAGCTACATATTTTGAATCTTCATTCTCATTGATACACGTAATTTAAGTAAAACAGTTTTGTTTAACCAGAATACAAAAATGCAACATTGTGATGACTTCATTACACACAACAACTACAGTGTTCAGAGTTTAAGGCATTCATTGGTGGCTAAATTTAATGCTTTCCAAAAATGGAGGAACATTTTCTGATTTACACTACTGTACTGTAGGAGATGAAATTTGCATCTCAATAGTACTGTATGTAGTGTTTGAAAGATACTTATTTTCAAAGAAATGTTTTTTTTTAGATACAGTATGCAGTGCATGATGGGAAATCTGTGATGTAATTACTGCGCATTGATTATATATACATCTTGTATATTTCTTTATGATGTTGACATCCCTGTACTGAATATCTAAAAATTTTGTTTAATATACCCAACATATGGCACATTTTTATGCCAGGTATTCCAACAGTTTCAAATTTCAAGGATAAACAGGGCATTTAAGTATAACGAATGACAAAAGGACCCAGAGGTAATGTGCCCATATCACATTACATTCTCAATAATTAAGGAGAGCAGCAGGTATTTTTGACAAAAGTAACCTGTACAGTCTCAGTGAAAAATGGGAAAAATTTTGGAAGATTCTGGACGACGTTTTTTCGTCTACCAATTTCGTCCTTCGCCATTTCGACAATTTTGGTACAGTATGAAAGATTGCTGCTCTTGGAAAAGTTTTCAAGGTTTAGAAGGAAGGAATGTTTCACTGTGCAATTGGGCGACCGTTCCACCTTGAAATGGGGATTTATTGCAGGTCTCAGTTATTGCCTACTGCTAAGGGATGAAGTTAGTTGTTTCTTTCACAGCACAAAGAAACTTTGACATTTATTTTGGTCCTGTTCTACAATGGAATAGTCCAGGCAGCAATACTGGCATGTATAACTACTGTCCTTGACAGTTTTTAATGGCAGGACAATTCTGGAAGATTTTGGAAGTCCAAAAGTAATAATTTTTTGTCCCATTTTTCACTGGGCACCTTCAAAGTGGGATATCTTGAGTTAGTATTAAAGTATTGCTGCAGGCTTTGGAGGACAGGAACTGATTTTTTTTTTTTTTCTGGTGAACTATAATTCACCTACCATAATTCCTTTTTCTTGTATTGAAAAAAGTATCTAAAACCAGATGAGGATACATCTTCAAGTGTGTTGGCTTCTTCTGCACTTTTTAAAGACCCTGAATACTGCAATAAAAATTCACCTCTTTCAAATGTTGTCTTAGCAACAACACCCCTTCCTGTAAAGGAAAACATAAAAGTAAATGCCTTATTAATATACTGTATATGTCAAATGCTCTCAAGCATTTATTAATGCAGTTACCACCACTTTGGCCAGTATCTTGCAAATTTCTCCCCCTTTTCTATTCACCAGTGTTTGCACCGGGTCCAAAATTCGGAACCGGGTACCCGAAGTCTATGGTCGGTTGGGTACCCGGGTACCCGAAAAAATTTCTGTTAGGCTACGAGTTCGTTGTAAAGTCATAATAAGAAATTTTGCTTTGCACGTTGATATAATATAACATCAAAGTATCTATGCACGTTCATGACAAGTGTTCTTAGGCGTGTGCGTGATAAATTTTGCAAGGAAAAAGTAACATGTTAGGTGTTCTGTCACACATGCAATCTATGTTAGTGAAACTTTGGATTCGGGTAGCAATTTCAGAACCGGGTCCTGACATTGTCAGTTGGGTACCTGGTGCAAACACTACTATTCACATTCATATCGACTAAAAATCTCTTTTCACCATCACCATCTTTTATTAACCTCAGCTTTAGGATGTACCTACAGGGTATCTGACTATATTACCTTCTTTCCTTGAACAAACTCACTGTGAAATACATATAGCTCTATGATATCCTTAGAAATTCTACCATACAGTAGCCTATCTGCCATTTAAATCACAAGATCAATCCGTTTACTGAATACTGTACTGCCCTATAAACCTCTGTTGAACAGGTACAGTATCAAAATGGCATTTACGGTTCTTAGTAGGACTTCTGTGAATGTAAATCTTTTTGCCAAGTGATGTTGACATTACAGTATACCATTTCTCATAGGAAACAAGTTGCAAAGTTTTCTTTTTCACATGTAGTGTACAGTAGTACTGCATCTCTGAGGGCCAAATTTCTTGGAACCGGTTACTGATAGTTATAAATATTTACAACACAAGAGGGCAATCAAGGAGTTGCTGATCTCATCCCAATACATCTTTTTGCTTCTTCCGAGTCTGGTGTAGCAGTCTGGAATTTTATTGTAATGGGAACACTATGGGGAAACTGGGAAAATCGGATCGGATTCCGATCCGATTTTTGTGAGTTTTTATTAAAATCTTCTCCATTTCGGGTCGGAAAGAACCCCAAATTTGCCAACCTGTGTAATTATATGAGTTTTATCGCAGGACTACGAAAATTAAATTTATACGAATTATTTCGTGACGTCACATCGACAGACAGCTTTTATCGGACTACGCGTGTCCGATAAAAGCTGTTTGTCGGTGTGACGTCACGAAAAAATCAGTTAACATTTTATTTTCATAGACCTCTGATGCAAATCATATATTTACACTGGTTGGCAAATTTTGGTCTCTCTCTGACCAGAGATGGAGAAGATTTTAATAAAAACTCGCAAAAATCGGATTGGAATCCGATCCGAATTCGTTGTAGTGTGACTGCGGCTTTACGAAACCCGCCAGCTTCCGGTTCTGATTGCAGTGTATTTACAGCACACACGCACAGCAAAACTATAGGCCTAGATACTACTGTGACACAAGGGACGTGTGCCCTTCAAAACCTCTAGAGACGCCCGATCTTGCCCTTCAAAAACCATAGAGACGCGCGATCTCGTGACGCCGTGAATCCCCTCTATAGACCTTATGCATTGGCATCACACTGACGTCATTTTGGGTGAAAACACTGAACTATATGCTAGGAAGGATCATTCCACAATAAGGTTTTTTTAAGCCACCATGGAGGGTCACGTGATGTAGGTTAGTTTGCTTAAGTCGATTCCACCGCGTATCTAGCGCTGATGCAAAGATGTACATGTATATGCTACCGCACTGTAGAGGGCCTTAGCATCTCTTCTGCCTCTTGTACACTAACTTGCACGCTATCACGCGTCAGCGTACACACCATTGCGCCGCCTCAGCAACTTCATGAAAAGGCTTACATCACAATAGTCGTATAACATACAGAGCACCAAACGCGTACCGTGTAGGAGGATTCGAGGCACATCATCTGCCAAAATGCAAGCGTGCATGTGCACACGTGGGTTAGCTTTCCTTCATGCGCCTTGGTGTTTTTGTGTCAAAAGGACGCTTTCAACGCGTTGTGCAGAACATCTGTGCACATGTATGGACAGCCTGCTATTTAGTGACGCTGCTATCGCGAATGTTTCAAAATCAACGAGTCTCGACGTATTCGAAATGTGGTCACACGCTCTGTCCTTCGAATAGGCAGGACCACTCCTAAAATCAAGAAAAGTTTGTGAAAAACAATCTTTTGATCACACAATCATAGTGTAAAGATTCCCTATTAATTACAACAAAACACTAGAGACCTAATGAGTATAGTAACAACGGATTGCTTTAGCGTGTACATCAATGAATCTGCGTTACATTACTTTCACTTCTAGATACGCGTCTCTGGGACAGTGGAATCGACTTGAGTAAGCTAACCTACGTCACGTGACCTCCCAAGTCGGCTTCAATTTCGAGGCGTATTCCGCATTGAGGTGCGTCCTCCAGTTATACAGCTCAGTGGGTGAAAACAACGAAGCACATGTGCACGAACGGGGTGGATTTCGGCTCACGTGTAGTAGACTTATGCGCGTATACGATTGGTTGACAAATCAGCTGTCTGCATTTATTGGTGTAACTTGCCATGATACGCGCTTTTCTGCCATTTTCCTCCAAAAGAGGGAGCACTTTCTCCATTGTGACATCATATGCATAAGGTCTATATTCATTGGTCAGTTTGTATGGTATCTTTATCGGAGTAACGCACTTTTATATGCGCGTTTAATTTCTTACGTGCAGGGGCGGCACCAGGGTCGGCAAAGCATGCTGGGTCGGACCCAGGTTTATTGTTTGGGGGGGTGCAGGCATTGAAGACTTCCGAGCCTCACCCTACCTCCCCCCCCCCCCGTGTCAGAACCTGCATTTTTAGCGTTCTCATTTTCTTGGACTTTATTTTTCTCTCAAGATCGTGCGTCCTTTTTGTATTGAAGGGCAAGCATCCATTGTGTCACAGTAGTATCAATGGTTATGCCGTGCGCGTGAGTTGTAAATTCGCTTACTGCTTGTGCGTTTTGCCCTTCAGTGCCTGGGAGTCCATTGTGTGTGACGTCACATGAAAGCCCTCATAGAGGGATTTCATGTGACGTCATGCCCAATGGATTCCCAGGACACTGAAGGGCAAAACACATAAGCAGTAAGCGTTTTACAGCACGCATTTGGCGGACGAGGCGAAACCGAGTCCGTTATTTTGCAAATTGGGAGTCCAAACGGTTATGAGACAATAACAGTCAGACAAATGTGGTTTATTCCTCTTCTACCACCGAAAATGTGTGAAAACTTCATTTTTATCAGTGTATAGGTTTACAGACCGTATGTTGTGGAAAAGCAGGTCAGTGTTTAACCAATCAGAATGCAGGATTCTCAATAACAGATGGCTAGAGGTGGTAGAATCCATGATAAACGTATAAAGATGCAATTAGTGAGAAGCATAAGAGGCGAAGGGGTGGGGGTTGGTTGACTAAAGCCTACACCGTCAAAAATGTGGTGGGCTCCTTCCCCCTCATTTCCAGGACAAAAACGCTCTGTAAAATGTCAAAAATTGCAGTCTTATTGCTTAAAATTTGATCAAATATTGCACCAAGTGCATAAAATACTTTCTAAAGGAGATGGAACCCCATACCCTTGGGTTCTTCTCCCAGGACAACATTCCGAAACAGTGCACAATCCCCACCTCAATGGATCGAGTACAGCTTCTACGTCCATGAGTTAGTCTGTTAGTGCCTCTTCCCTGCTCATTCATGCATGGTAGTGGGAAGGAAGTTGCTATTTGACCCCTGGTTCATATCAGTCATATAAGCAAATAAAATGCTCGGGTTACTACAAAGAAATCTCCACTCTTGTAGCAAAGGTGTCAAGGAAACTGCCTACAAAACGCTATAGTCCGCTCAAAGCTGGAATATTGTGGGCCATATGGGATCCTTACATCAAAAGTAACAACACTCGAGAATGTTCAAAGACGTGCAGCCTGTTTTGTTCTCAACAACTATAATTACAGGGATAGCCAGTGGCGTAGCTAGAGGGGGGCAGGGGGCGGTCGCCCCCCATAAAGCCTCCGAAGGCCTCTGTCGGAAATTTCTAGTCTCTGTCGGAAGTAAATAAAAGCAATCCACTTGAAACACTTACAACACTTTTTATGTTTTTAAGCAGAATTACACATCGAAACGTCAACGTGAAAATCAAAAGTCAGTCTCAAAATTGCCCGAAAAGCAAAAAAAAAAAAAAGAAAAAGAAAAGGTCCCCAGAATTTTACACGCCAGGTGATGGTATCATTACTTTAGGATAATTATCTGTCGAAAATTACTTGCATTTGCCCCCCCCAAAAAAATATCTAGCTACGCCACTGGGGATAGCGTCACCAACATGTTAACAGATCTCAAATGGGAACCACTTAAGAGCACCGTTCCAGACTTCGTCTCATCGCTATCTATAAGGAGGTTCATAACTCCATTCCCCCCACCATCCAGTTGCAGAGTAACCATAGTAGGACCACTTGACATAATCAAGGCACCCACATAATTGTTCCCCCTCCTTTTAGTAAGAGATGTTATCAATACTCGATGTACTCAAGAACCGCTCGTGAATGGAATTTCCTTCCACCAAACATACGTGCAGCACCTGATGTTTGCTCTTTGAAATCTAGCCTAGCCAACGTTAATCTTCAAAATCTAGTATCTAAGGCTCACTCTAAAATCTAGGCAACTCCCCTTCCACACTGACCTGTGCGTGATAACCGATTTTGGACTCGGGTGTTTGCACAGTATGAAGCAGAAGCAGAAGTGTGTTTGTGACGTTATTTGCGTGGAACTCGGAACTGCTGTGATGTTAGTTAACTTGGTTGCTTACAAGCCAATATCAGGTGTGCATAGCACTATTGCACTACGTACTGTACGTACGGGAAGGGGGGGGGTGTACGCTTTCACACTTACTCACGTACATTGTGTATGAACGGCCCATGACGGAAATAGCTAACCACGTCCCAACACACTCGTCTTTTTTTTTTGCTATGTCAGGCTGGCCGGTCTATGTTCTACCGCACTTGAAGGGAAGTAGTAGTGCATTGCTGTCTTTAGTAATGCATTTAGGGCCATGTATCATTCATTTATCAATGAATAGGAAATAGCACCCGAAAATCCCAAAGTAACACTCGAAATGGAATTGGGGGTGGGGGGGGGGGACTATTTTTTTTTTTGAAAATAGCACCCAAAATTGAAAAGAGTGTCTCGGACCCTGGAGTACAGTCAATATGGGTGCAGGAGCAACACTAGCCTAGGGTACCTAGGCCTAGTTCTCACGTACACTTTGCTCCCTGAACTAGGCCTAGGCTATTGCAACACAAAGTTTTTCCCGCGTTATTACTGTGAGAGTAACATCGTCTGCTTGCGTTTCTGCAATGATTGTTGTATGTGCGTACATGATTGTTACCATAGCTATGAACTATGTCACAATTGAACAGCAGTGCGTGCTATACAGCATACTGTACAATAGTGTGAACGTCCTAGTAACAAGATTTAGAATGTTTTAAAAAACAAAACAGGATCGTTTGTATAAATCAAAATTTTTGGTCTCTTTTTGGAGACTGAGTGCTAGTATCCTTAAAATGACGGGTCTTAAACATATAAATGACCCATAGAGGTCAATTACCCAGGAGTATATGTGAATTTGAGAAAGATTGAGACCATTCAAAATTTTTGATGGTGCGGTAGCCCAGTTTTGACAATGGGTACATTGCTGGGATATTTAGGGATAAATCAAAAGTGACATTGTTTTTATCTGTGAATTTCCTGCCAGATCAATTAAGAACATTTCTAAATCAACCTAAGATCATTCCTAAACCTAGGAACAACTTCAGCATGAAGATAGGAATGAATTCTTCCTAAGTCCAAGATAGGAATATTTCTAACTTTTATGAAATAGAGCCCGGCCCCTGGTATGGGAATCCCCATACTAGGTCAGCAGACTGCGGACTAGAGCAACACACGTCTGCCGGGCGGCCAGATCAAAGGTAGTTCTCACGTACACTATGCTCCTTGAACTAGGTCAGCAGCCTGACTGCGGACTAGATCAAAGGTAGCCTGCATGATTCACACGGTCTATTTGTGACGTCATTTGTTTGGAACTTGGCTTACAGTATATGTACACTGTATCCAGTGTACTAAAGCAGCGCAGTCACTCTCACACCATACCGACTGTACTTGCGTGCGTGCATTGCGTGTGCGTGTGTGAATTGAACTTGGCCCCATGCGATGCACACGTACGTCGTTGTTGCCATGCAAGAGATGAAGAATATAGGTAGTTCTTCAAGAGAAGGTAAGCAACAGAGTTACAGACAGCCAAAATTCCGTGATGAGCCACAGTGCTCACAAACTTGGTCAAAGTTCTTAACCAGGTGTGTATTTCAACTAAGCCTATTAGGCCTAGGTCCTACCTAGCTTTTTAGCGTTATTACAGTACTATTAATAATTTAGCGTAACCTAAGCCTAGGCCTAAGTTAGGCCTAGGCCTAACATCAGTTCCACCGTGCGCGTACTTAGTTATGCTTCATACTGGGACGCGCTTGGACTTTTACTACGGTGGGGACACGCGTATAGTTTTACTTTTATGGTGCCAAGAACTAGTCATGCTTGACACGCGTGATCGCAGTTCACTCTAGGCCTGGGTTTTTACTTAGACTAGAGGTGGTCAAGTTTTGAGCAAGAGAAGCTTAGATAAGTGTGCATCTGATCATGTCATTGTGTGGCTTTTATGGTGGGGTTTGTTAAACCGCAGGTGAAAACTGAATTTTGAGTGTCAGGAAAAGACAGTGATCAATGTAACGGATCATTTACCTTTTCTTTCGGTGTTTACTGCCAAATTTAAAAAAAAAAAAATTGTTCTTTTGAACATCTTGACCTTTGACCTCTGACCTTTGACCTATCATGCTGAGGGTACTGGAGGCACAAATTCCAAGGACTGTGCACCCCCACACCAAGTTTGGGGTCAGTAGTACCTTCAGTTTTGAGTGAGCGCACGGCACACTTTTGACCCCAAAATTGTCGTTTGACCTTCTGACCTCGTGACCTTTGACCTCAGAAGGTCAAGTGTAAAGTTGCGTAAAGTAGGTGTCCATCAGAAGGTTATGCGAAGAAATGTGGATCGTTAAATGTTTCGTTCAGCTTTTACAGCCAGATTTAAAAATTTGCTTATTTTGACCTATCGTGACCTTTGACCTCTGACCTTTAACCTATCATGCTGATGATATTGGAGGCACAAATTCTAGGGGTCATGCACCCCCTCACCAAGTTTGGGGTCATTAGTACCTTCAGTTTTAAGTGAGTGCGCGTCACACTTTTGACCCCCAAATTGTCGTTTGACCTTCTGACCTCGTGACCTTTGACCTCAGAAGAGCAAGTGTCAAGTTGTGCCAAGAGCGCTTCAATACGAAAGCTATGTCAAGAAATCAGGGCCATTTACTGTTGCATTCAGGTTTTATAGCCAGATTTGGAAAATTGCTTATTTTGACCTTTTTTGATGGTTGACCTTTGACCTTTGACCTATCATGCTGAGGGTATGTCAGGCACAAGTTCCAAGGACTATGCACCCGCCCACCAAGTTTGGGCTCAATCTTGTTCTTAGTTTAGGAGGAGTTCGCGACACACTTTTGACCTTGTGAATGTCATTTGACCATCAGAGCCTTTGACCCAAATTTTAGGCATATTTGGTCACATGACCAGGAAACAGGACCTTCACCACTCCATTTTGCCCCACCCTTGAGTAGCGGTCATAAAGCCCCAAATTTCCCTACCATGCATTTCCATGGTTATGGTTGCTATGGCGACTGGCAGGGGGAAACGTGTGCACTTTTCAATGGTAAACGAAGCACAATATCTCATCCCCCACATACTACGTATGTGGGGATGAGATAACAAGCATTCTACATAGCCTTTTTTGTTTGCATGCAGAGACAAGCTCACAATATTTTTCCAAACAGGTCTTTTCAGTTCTGACTTGAGAAAGTTGCAGCTGCTTTTCCAGTATGGCGATATTGGTTTACAGTGTACAGTGCAGTCCACTAAAGAGGTGAATACCAATATTGTTGAATGAAAATATTTAAATTTTGCTTAAATGGCTGATGTACAATGCACGATACTATACTGTACATTCCTAGTGGGTACATGGAAAAAGAGTGAAAGTTGTTTCATCAGAGAAACTTTAGATGTGTTCTTAATATCTCTTGGCAAGACAAAAAACAAACGAAAAAAAAAAAACGCACAAAAGAGAGTTGATTGGAAGGAGACACCTCCAACTAACACCCACCTGTCCAACAATAGGTACTTGAAAATGATTTAACCCCTTTTAAGGCCCTAAATTTGATTGACAGGTCTCTTTGTTTCTGTTTACTCATCCTTCCCCACAGGACCTGCCCATTCAAATCCAAGTACTATAATCCAGAAACAAGGCAATTGTTGAGAAAAACTTTGAAGTGAGGATTTTCATCTGCTTGAGACATTGTTCAAGCCTAAAATACAGTATATCTCACAATTCACTTCCTATCATAAAAATGCATTATACTCACACACACTGAAGGGAAAATTTAAATGTCATATTTGTCCATATATAAAACTGCAGTAGGCTTCTTTATCACAATAGGCCACTGTACATAAGGGTAACAGTGTGGTTAGTGTAACACTACTGAATATTCTAAATATACAGTAGTGCCATGACCAATGCACCGTGCAACATGTGCTAACTACATATGGACACATAACTTAATAGTGCCTTATGCAACTAACATTTGTTAGTCAGGGGGAATATAAAAGTCATATTTCACCCCTTGTGAGGACAGTATATTTGCAAAGTGTGTACCAAAATGCACACACTACTTGTACAATATTATAAAGACATTTGTATGGTAAATATAAGTGTCATATTTCTCCCAACTGTTGTGTGAGTATAATGCATTTTTATGATAGGAAGTGAATTGTGAGATATACTGTATTTTAGGCTTGAACAATGTCTCAAGCAGATGAAAATCCTCACTTCAAAGTTTTTCTCAACAATTGCCTTGTTTCTGGATTATAGTACTTGGATTTGAATGGGCAGGTCCTGTGGGGAAGGATGAGTAAACAGAAACAAAGAGACCTGTCAATCAAATTTAGGGCCTTAAAAGGGGTTAAATCATTTTCAAGTACCTATTGTTGGACAGGTGGGTGTTAGTTGGAGGTGTCTCCTTCCAATCAACTCTCTTTTGTGCGTTTTTTTTTTTCGTTTGTTTTTTGTCTTGCCAAGAGATATTAAGAACACATCTAAAGTTTCTCTGATGAAACAACTTTCACTCTTTTTCCATGTACCCACTAGGAATGTACAGTATAGTATCGTGCATTGTACATCAGCCATTTAAGCAAAATTTAAATATTTTCATTCAACAATATTGGTATTCACCTCTTTAGTGGACTGCACTGTACACTGTAAACCAATATCGCCATACTGGAAAAGCAGCTGCAACTTTCTCAAGTCAGAACTGAAAAGACCTGTTTGGAAAAATATTGTGAGCTTGTCTCTGCATGCAAACAAAAAAGGCTATGTAGAATGCTTGTTATCTCATCCCCACATACGTAGTATGTGGGGGATGAGATAACAATTTACCATTGAAAAGTGCACACGTTTCCCCCTGCCAGTCGCCATAGCAACCATAACCATGGAAATGCATGGTAGGGAAATTTGGGGCTTTATGACCGCTACTCAAGGGTGGGGCAAAATGGAGTGGTGAAGGTCCTGTTTCCTGGTCATGTGACCAAATATGCCTAAAATTTGGGTCAAAGGCTCTGATGGTCAAATGACATTCACAAGGTCAAAAGTGTGTCGCGAACTCCTCCTAAACTAAGAACAAGATTGAGCCCAAACTTGGTGGGCGGGTGCATAGTCCTTGGAACTTGTGCCTGACATACCCTCAGCATGATAGGTCAAAGGTCAAAGGTCAACCATCAAAAAAGGTCAAAATAAGCAATTTTCCAAATCTGGCTATAAAACCTGAATGCAACAGTAAATGGCCCTGATTTCTTGACATAGCTTTCGTATTGAAGCGCTCTTGGCACAACTTGACACTTGCTCTTCTGAGGTCAAAGGTCACGAGGTCAGAAGGTCAAACGACAATTTGGGGGTCAAAAGTGTGACGCGCACTCACTTAAAACTGAAGGTACTAATGACCCCAAACTTGGTGAGGGGGTGCATGACCCCTAGAATTTGTGCCTCCAATATCATCAGCATGATAGGTTAAAGGTCAGAGGTCAAAGGTCACGATAGGTCAAAATAAGCAAATTTTTAAATCTGGCTGTAAAAGCTGAACGAAACATTTAACGATCCACATTTCTTCGCATGACCTTCTGATGGACACCTACTTTACGCAACTTTACACTTGACCTTCTGAGGTCAAAGGTCACGAGGTCAGAAGGTCAAACGACAATTTGGGGGTCAAAAGTGTGCCGTGCGCTCACTCAAAACTGAAGGTACTACTGACCCCAAACTTGGTGTGGGGGTGCACAGTCCTTGGAATTTGTGCCTCCAGTACCCTCAGCATGATAGGTCAAAGGTCAGAGGTCAAAGGTCAAGTTGTTCAAAAGAACAATTTTTTTTTTTTAAATTTGGCAGTAAACACCGAAAGAAAAGGTAAATGATCCGTTACATTGATCACTGTCTTTTCCTGACACTCAAAATTCAGTTTTCACCTGCGGTTTAACAAACCCCACCATAAAAGCCACACAATGACATGATCAGATGCACACTTATCTAAGCTTCTCTTGCTCAAAACTTGACCACCTCTAGTCTAAGTAAAAACCCAGGCCTAGAGTGAACTGCGATCACGCGTGTCAAGCATGACTAGTTCTTGGCACCATAAAAGTAAAACTATACGCGTGTCCCCACCGTAGTAAAAGTCCAAGCGCGTCCCAGTATGAAGCATAACTAAGTACGCGCACGGTGGAACTGATGTTAGGCCTAGGCCTAACTTAGGCCTAGGCTTAGGTTACGCTAAATTATTAATAGTACTGTAATAACGCTAAAAAGCTAGGTAGGACCTAGGCCTAATAGGCTTAGTTGAAATACACACCTGGTTAAGAACTTTGACCAAGTTTGTGAGCACTGTGGCTCATCACGGAATTTTGGCTGTCTGTAACTCTGTTGCTTACCTTCTCTTGAAGAACTACCTATATTCTTCATCTCTTGCATGGCAACAACGACGTACGTGTGCATCGCATGGGGCCAAGTTCAATTCACACACGCACACGCACACGCAATGCACGCACACAAGTACAGTCGGTATGGTGTGAGAGTGACTGCGCTGCTTTAGTACACTGGATACAGTGTACATATACTGTAAGCCAAGTTCCAAACAAATGACGTCACAAATAGACCGTGTGAATCATGCAGGCTACCTTTGATCTAGTCCGCAGTCAGGCTGCTGACCTAGTTCAAGGAGCATAGTGTACGTGAGAACTACCTTTGATCTGGCCGCCCGGCAGACGTGTGTTGCTCTAGTCCGCAGTCTGCTGACCTAGTATGGGGATTCCCATACCAGGGGCCGGGCTCTATTTCATAAAAGTTAGAAATATTCCTATCTTGGACTTAGGAAGAATTCATTCCTATCTTCATGCTGAAGTTGTTCCTAGGTTTAGGAATGATCTTAGGTTGATTTAGAAATGTTCTTAATTGATCTGGCAGGAAATTCACAGATAAAAACAATGTCACTTTTGATTTATCCCTAAATATCCCAGCAATGTACCCATTGTCAAAACTGTGCTACAGATCCATAAAAAATTTTGAATTGTCTCAATCTTTCTCAAATTCACATATACTCCTGGGTAATTGACCTCTATGGGTCATTTATATGTTTAAGACCCGTCATTTTAAGGATACTAGCACTCAGTCTCCAAAAAGAGACCAAAAATTTTGATTTATACAAACGATCCTGTTTTGTTTTTTAAAAAATTCTAAATCTTGTTACTAGGACGTTCACACTATTGTACAGTATGCTGTATAGCACGCACTGCTGTTCAATTGTGACATAGTTCATAGCTATGGTAACAATCATGTACGCACATACAACAATCATTGCAGAAACGCAAGCAGACGATGTTACTCTCACAGTAATAACGCGGGAAAAACTTTGTGTTGCAATAGCCTAGGCCTAGTTCAGGGAGCAAAGTGTACGTGAGAACTAGGCCTAGGTACCCTAGGCTAGTGTTGCTCCTGCACCCATATTGACTGTACTCCAGGGTCCGAGACACTCTTTTCAATTTTGGGTGCTATTTTCAAAAAAAAAAATAGTCCCCCCCCCACGACCCCCAATTCCATTTCGAGTGTTACTTTGGGATTTTCGGGTGCTATTTCCTATTCATTGATAAATGAATGATACATGGCCCTAAATGCATTACTAAAGACAGCAATGCACTACTACTTCCCTTCAAGTGCGGTAGAACATAGACCGGCCAGCCTGACATAGCAAAAAAAAAAAGACGAGTGTGTTGGGACGTGGTTAGCTATTTCCGTCATGGGCCGTTCATACACAATGTACGTGAGTAAGTGTGAAAGCGTACACCCCCCCCTTCCCGTACGTACAGTACGTAGTGCAATAGTGCTATGCACACCTGATATTGGCTTGTAAGCAACCAAGTTAACTAACATCACAGCAGTTCCGAGTTCCACGCAAATAACGTCACAAACACACTTCTGCTTCTGCTTCATACTGTGCAAACACCCGAGTCCAAAATCGGTTATCACGCACAGGTCAGTGTGGAAGGGGAGTTGCCTAGATTTTAGAGTGAGCCTTAGATACTAGATTTTGAAGATTAACGTTGGCTAGGCTAGATTTCAAAGAGCAAACATCAGGTGCTGCACGTATGTTTGGTGGAAGGAAATTCCATTCACGAGCGGTTCTTGAGTACATCGAGTATTGATAACATCTCTTACTAAAAGGAGGGGGAACAATTATGTGGGTGCCTTGATTATGTCAAGTGGTCCTACTATGGTTACTTTGCAACTGGATGGTGGGGGGAATGGAGTTATGAACCTCCTTATAGATAGCGATGAGACGAAGTCTGGAACGGTGCTCTTAAGTGGTTCCCATTTGAGATCTGTTAACATGTTGGTGACGCTATCCCCAGTGGCGTAGCTAGATATTTTTTTGGGGGGGGGGGGGCAAATGCAAGTAATTTTCGACAGATAATTATCCTAAAGTAATGATACCATCACCTGGCGTGTAAAATTCTGGGGACCTTTTCTTTTTCTTTTTTTTTTTTTTTGCTTTTCGGGCAATTTTGAGACTGACTTTTGATTTTCACGTTGACGTTTCGATGTGTAATTCTGCTTAAAAACATAAAAAGTGTTGTAAGTGTTTCAAGTGGATTGCTTTTATTTACTTCCGACAGAGACTAGAAATTTCCGACAGAGGCCTTCGGAGGCTTTATGGGGGGCGACCGCCCCCTGCCCCCCTCTAGCTACGCCACTGGCTATCCCTGTAATTATAGTTGTTGAGAACAAAACAGGCTGCACGTCTTTGAACATTCTCGAGTGTTGTTACTTTTGATGTAAGGATCCCATATGGCCCACAATATTCCAGCTTTGAGCGGACTATAGCGTTTTGTAGGCAGTTTCCTTGACACCTTTGCTACAAGAGTGGAGATTTCTTTGTAGTAACCCGAGCATTTTATTTGCTTATATGACTGATATGAACCAGGGGTCAAATAGCAACTTCCTTCCCACTACCATGCATGAATGAGCAGGGAAGAGGCACTAACAGACTAACTCATGGACGTAGAAGCTGTACTCGATCCATTGAGGTGGGGATTGTGCACTGTTTCGGAATGTTGTCCTGGGAGAAGAACCCAAGGGTATGGGGTTCCCATCTCCTTTAGAAAGTATTTTATGCACTTGGTGCAATATTTGATCAAATTTTAAGCAATAAGACTGCAATTTTGACATTTTACAGAGCGTTTTTGTCTGGAAATGAGGGGGAAGGAGCCCACCACATTTTTGACGGTGTAGGCTTTAGTCAACAACCCCCACCCCTTCGCCTCTTATGCTTCTCACTAATTGCATCTTTATACGTTTATCATGGATTCTACCACTCTAGCCATCTGTTATTGAGAATCCTGCATTCTGATTGGTTAAACACTGGACCTGCTTTTCCACAACATACGGTCTGTAAACCTATACACTGATTAAAAATGAAGTTTTCACACATTTTCGGTGGTAGAAGAGGAATAACCACATTTGTCTGACTGTTATTGTCTCATAACCGTTTGGACTCCCAATTTGCAAAATAACGGACTCGGTTTCGCCTCGTCCGCCAAATGCGTGCTGTAAAAACGCATACTGCTTATGTGTTTTGCCCTTCAGTGTCCTGGGAATCCATTGGGCATGACGTCACATGAAATCCCTCTATGAGGGCTTTCATGTGACGTCACACACAATGGACTCCCAGGCACTGAAGGGCAAAACGCACAAGCAGTAAGCGAATTTACAACTCACGCGCACGGCATAACCATTGATACTACTGTGACACAATGGATGCTTGCCCTTCAATACAAAAAGGACGCACAATCTTGAGAGAAAAATAAAGTCCAAGAAAATGAGAACGCTAAAAATGCAGGTTCTGACACGGGGGGGGGGGAGGTAGGGTGAGGCTCGGAAGTCTTCAATGCCTGCACCCCCCCCAAACAATAAACCTGGGTCCGACCCAGCATGCTTTGCCGACCCTGGTGCCGCCCCTGCACGTAAGAAATTAAACGCGCATATAAAAGTGCGTTACTCCGATAAAGATACCATACAAACTGACCAATGAATATAGACCTTATGCATATGATGTCACAATGGAGAAAGTGCTCCCTCTTTTGGAGGAAAATGGCAGAAAAGCGCGTATCATGGCAAGTTACACCAATAAATGCAGACAGCTGATTTGTCAACCAATCGTATACGCGCATAAGTCTACTACACGTGAGCCGAAATCCACCCCGTTCGTGCACATGTGCTTCGTTGTTTTCACCCACTGAGCTGTATAACTGGAGGACGCACCTCAATGCGGAATACGCCTCGAAATTGAAGCCGACTTGGGAGGTCACGTGACGTAGGTTAGCTTACTCAAGTCGATTCCACTGTCCCAGAGACGCGTATCTAGAAGTGAACGTAATGTAACGCAGATTCATTGATGTACACGCTAAAGCAATCCGTTGTTACTATACTCATTAGGTCTCTAGTGTTTTGTTGTAATTAATAGGGAATCTTTACACTATGATTGTGTGATCAAAAGATTGTTTTTCACAAACTTTTCTTGATTTTAGGAGTGGTCCTGCCTATTCGAAGGACAGAGCGTGTGACCACATTTCGAATACGTCGAGACTCGTTGATTTTGAAACATTCGCGATAGCAGCGTCACTAAATAGCAGGCTGTCCATACATGTGCACAGATGTTCTGCACAACGCGTTGAAAGCGTCCTTTTGACACAAAAACACCAAGGCGCATGAAGGAAAGCTAACCCACGTGTGCACATGCACGCTTGCATTTTGGCAGATGATGTGCCTCGAATCCTCCTACACGGTACGCGTTTGGTGCTCTGTATGTTATACGACTATTGTGATGTAAGCCTTTTCATGAAGTTGCTGAGGCGGCGCAATGGTGTGTACGCTGACGCGTGATAGCGTGCAAGTTAGTGTACAAGAGGCAGAAGAGATGCTAAGGCCCTCTACAGTGCGGTAGCATATACATGTACATCTTTGCATCAGCGCTAGATACGCGGTGGAATCGACTTAAGCAAACTAACCTACATCACGTGACCCTCCATGGTGGCTTAAAAAAAACCTTATTGTGGAATGATCCTTCCTAGCATATAGTTCAGTGTTTTCACCCAAAATGACGTCAGTGTGATGCCAATGCATAAGGTCTATAGAGGGGGATTCACGGCGTCACGAGATCGCGCGTCTCTATGGTTTTTGAAGGGCAAGATCGGGCGTCTCTAGAGGTTTTGAAGGGCACACGTCCCTTGTGTCACAGTAGTATCTAGGCCTATAGTTTTGCTGTGCGTGTGTGCTGTAAATACACTGCAATCAGAACCGGAAGCTGGCGGGTTTCGTTAAAGCCTCAGTCACACTACAACAAATTCGGATCGGATTCCAATCCGATTTTTGTGAGTTTTTATTAAAGTCTTCTCCATCTCTGTTCAGAAAGAGCCCAAAATTTGCCAACCAGTGTAAATATATGATTTGCATCAGAGGTCTATGAAAATAAAATGTTAACTGATTTTTTTCGTGACGTCACACCGACAAACAGCTTTTATCGGACACGCGTAGCTCCGATTTAAAAGCTGTCTGTCGATGTGACGTCACTAAATAATTCGTATAAATTTAATTTTCGTAGTCCTGCGATAAAACTCATATAATTACACAGGTTGGCAAATTTGGGGTTCTTTCCGACCGAAAATGGAGAAGATTTTAATAAAAACTCACAAAAATCGGATCGGAATCCGATTCCGATTTTCCCAGTTTCCCCATAGTGTTCCATTACAATAAAATTTCCAGACTGCTACACCAGACTCGGAAGAAGCAAAAAGATGTATTGGGATGAGATCTAGCAAATCCTTGATTCGCACCTCTTGTGTTTGTAAATATTTATTAACTGTATCAGTAAACCGGGTTCAAGCGAGAATTTGGCCCTCCAGAGATGCAGTTACTTACTGTTACACTTCAATCAATGGTGAAAAAAAGAATAACTTTGGCAACCTTGTTTTCCTATGGAGAAATGGTTATTATACTGTAATTTCAACATCCACTTCGGCAAACAAAAAGATTTTACCATTCACAAGAAGTCCTACTAAGAAAACCGTAAATATGTGCCATTTTGATACTGTACCTGAATGCCGTGTTTTTCCGAAGCTCAAACCCACTGAAATTACCGCCGAGCGGCGTGTTTGTGTTTGAAAAACACACACTATCTAGATAAGGTTCCTTACTTCTTGCTCTTGTGTAAACAAAACACACTCAAGCGTAAAAAGATTCTCTGTGGAACTACAATGGCTAGGCAAACATCTGAGGCAAGGACCCATTTCAGGAACTGACGATAACCGTGCAACAGTTTGCTGACCAGACAGGATTAAGCTGACAGTTCTAGTTATACTTGGATTAAGCAGGTGCTGCAAACTCAGTCACCTTCGGCAGAGAAACAACCTCATGTGTTCAACTAGAGGTTATAGGCTAGTACCAGTATTCTAGTAAACGGATTTGATCATTGTGATTTTAATGGCAGATAGGCTACTGTTATGGTAGAATTTCTAAGGATACTTCATTAGGGAGCTATATGTAGTTTTCACAGTGAGTTTGTGCAAGGGAGAAAGAAGGTAATATAGTCAGATACCCTGTAGGTACATCCTTAAAGCTTGAGGTTATATAAAAAAGGCTGGTGAGCGGTGTGATGAAAATGAGATTGTAGTCGAAGTATGAATCCGCTGAAATCAGTACGTGTAATCTATTGTGCAACCAGGTTTACACAACTGACAATGTCAGGGACCCCGGTTCTGAAATTGCTACCGAATCCAAAGTCTTTCCACTAACATAGATTGCATGGCAAAGTGTGTGCCAAGAACACCCATAATTCATGTACTTTTTCCTTGCAAAAATTTATCCACGCACACGCCTAAGGAAACACTTGTGCATTGAAACGTTGCATAGTGATACTTTTGATTGTTATATTATATATCCAACGTGCAATAGCAAAAATTTCTTATTAAATGACTTTACAACGAAAACTCGTTAAGTGAGCCTTCAACAGAAATTTTTTCGGGTTTACCCGGCGTACCCAAGCCGACCATAGACTCTTCGGGTACCTCGGTTCCGGAATTTTGGACCCGGTGCAAAACACTGGTGAATAGAAAAGGGGGGAGAAATTTGCCAAGTTATACTGGCCCAAACAGGTGCGTAGGTAACTGCATTCATAAATGCTTGAGAGCATTTGGACATATACAGTATATTAAATAAGGCATTTACTTTTATGTTTTCCTTTAAAGGAAGGGGTCGTTGTTGCTAAGACAACATTTGAACAAGAGGTGAAATTGTTTATTTTGCAGTATTTTTCAGGGTGTCTTTAAAAAAGTGCAGAAGAACTCAATCCCAACCAACACTTGAAAAGATACGTGATCCTCAATATGGTTTTAGATTACTTTTTTCAATACACACGAAAAAGGAATTAAGAGTAGGTGAATTATAGCATTCTAGTTCACCAGAAAAAAAAAATAAAAAAATCAGTGTCCTGGTCCTCCAAAGCCTGTGAGGCAATACTTTATTTACTAACTCAAGATTAATCAACACTTTGAAGGTGCCCAGTGAAAAACTGGGACAAAAAAATTATTACTTTGGACTTCCCAAAATCTTCCAGAATCTTGTCCTGCCATTTAAAAAAAAACTGTCAAGGGACACGTACTCCCTTCATACATGGCCAGTTCTTGCTGCCATGGAACTTATCACTATTGTAGAATCAGGACCAAAATAAATGTCAAAGTTTTCTTTGTGCTGTGAAAGGGAAACAAAACTAACTTAAATCATCTACCTTAGCAGTAGGCAACTAAACCTGAGACCGGCAATAAATCCCTCCATTTCAAGGTGGATCAACACGGCCTATCGGACCCAATTTGCAACGACAGGTGAAAAAACATTCCCTCTCATTCTAAACCTTGAAAACTTTTTCTCAAGAGCGCAGCAATCTTTCTTTACTTGTACCAATTAAATTGTCGGAAATGGCGAATGGACAAATTCGTGTATATGAACGAAAAAAAAAAAAAACGTCGTCCAGGGAATCTTCCAAAATTTTTCCCATTTTTTCACTGAGACCTGTACAGGTTAATTTTGTCAAAAATTACCTGCCTGCTCTCCTTAATTATTGAGAATGTAATGTGATATGGGCCAACATTTACCTCTGGGGTTCCTTTTTGTCATTCAGTTATACTTAAAATGCCCTGTTTATCACTTGAAAATTTGAAAATGTTGGAATACCTGGCATAAAAAATTGTGCCATATGTTGGGATATTAAAAACAAAAAGTTTTAGAATATTCAGGTACAGGGATGTTTCAAATCATAAAGAAATTAATACAAGCATGTATATATAATCATATGCGCAGTTAATTACATCCACAAGATTTTCCCATCATGCACTGCAATACTGTATCCTAAAAAAAAAAACATTTCTTTGAAAATAAGTATCTTTCAAACACTTTACATACAGTTACTATTGAGATGCACAATTTAATACTCCTTACATAGTACAGTAGTGTAAATCAGAAAAATGTCCTCCATTTCTTGGAAAGCATGTAAATTTAGCCTACACCATGGATTCCTTCAAACTATGAAAAACACTTGTAGTTGTTGTGTGTGAATGAATTTCATCACAATGTTGCATTTTATGTATTCGGTTTGGTTAAACAAAGACTGTTTTACTTAAATTTATCGTGTATCATATGAGAATGAAGATTCAAAATATGTGTAGCTATGATTATATGAGGTTCTTAAAACAATTCAAACTAGAAACACGATGTTTCAATAAAAGGATTTTCGGACACGAAGTAATCATGTTTTCGCATTTCCACATAAGGTTAGGATATTTTTTCATTATCAGCTATAAGAATACATGGCCAGATAACTATTAGCATGAGGGCATGTGATTTGGAAAGATCAAAATAGTCGGAAGCAATAATGCTCCAAACTCTTTTGCTTATGTTTGCAATAAAGGACATTTTAGTTGGGCAAGTAATGACTACTGTACGGACTCGGGCATATCAGACCTAGCCTGGTATGGTCCCATCGGTATTGTGTATTAGCTCATTTTCATGGTTACATTCGTTAAAGTGATGCTGTGAGTTTGCTTGAAATAGGAAAAACATAAGATTTTTGCCTTCGTCTTATTATGTCTTTCTTGTATTCTTAAACAGGCCAACGACGTGTCTTTAACAGAGTTGACGAATCTAATTTTGACAGCGCAAAAAATGATAGTGAACAGTCTCGGGATTAGTAACTTAAACAGCCATAAAAACTTGGTAAATTTTTGAAGGCCTTTTTCAAACAACGGGACCTATGGATACGGCAGGTAAAACCACGCCCTACAAAAGAACATAATGTTTATATATGCAATGTGTATTGACGGTGTTCACCAAGTCAAACAAAGACGTACACCATACCACTCCAGCCTGAACTAGCTCTTACGGTAGCCTACAAGCTGTTCGCTCACAAACCACTAATATCTGTACTATGACAGCGCTCACGACCAGATGAATGCATGTTTCTTGCATTAAACTTGCTTTATAACACTAAACTTACTTTGGTATACACTCAATGTAGCGTTCCTCTTAACTACGTACGTACAGGGCAGCAACAGTCTTTCACTCGTTGGTAGGGCGTTCACAGTAACGATTTGAATTGCGGATCGTTACAGGTTTACAACACGAAAAGTTACACTCAATACTTATCTCTGTTTATCGCCTCTATGAAGCGTACGAACGTCGCTCGAAGACGATGGTAAGTGCACATAAAAGACATAGCATCTAACGTATTAGCCTAAAAATTAGGCTGTAATGTTACACAGAGGGTGACCACTAGTACCAGTATTACTTATAGCCTAAGTTGTAGGGCTACTACATGTCATTACGCATGCACTATCTTGTACATTGCAATTATTCAGCGTTAACTCGATACTGACCCACCCAACGTCTTGTTCACTTCCATTGTGTTGATTGTGCCTAAAGCGATCAGCTGGTTTTACACTGTGCATGAATATGGCATTAGGTACTCGTTCTCATTGGTAGCCGCTCTCAACTGATGTTCGTTAAGGAGACTGAATGTAGGTGTTTCGTCCGCAGCACATTTTTTGATTTCTAGAGTTTAGAGTTATTTTTTACGAAAAAGTTAAGGGCTGTTGCCGGATTGGAACAACAGTCCTTATTTTTTTCATCCCCTTACTGTTCATATGGGTCACTCAAAAGAAATCCATCTGAAATTTTTAAACTCGATGATTTAATGTTTTTTATTTTTGCAATTCTCACGGCATTCACTATTAAAGCCTTCCCATATTTCTTGTAGAGGCGGTGTCACACTAATCAAAAAGGATTGCTTCAGTAAATTTTAGTGTCTTTACAGTTATAACATGAATCCAAAATGGCAATGAATGTGTGGGTGATATGCGTATCGGGTATGCATTTACTTTGATTAATTCAATGTATTGAGATTGTTCTTTCCCCCTGAACATTTAGTAATGTGTTGGATCTCGGTGTTTCAGTGTTGATTGTTCCATATGTCAATGTACTAAACCTCTTCTGATGTCCTTTATCCCCTTTATTTTTTTGAACTACTTTTAATAGTGAGCATACTTTTTCATGTTTGTTTCACAATGCGATTTTATTGTCGCAGGCTGTGGATAGTAAAAACCTCTATACTATTTCTATTTTTTTTTTTCTCTTAAAATTTTGACCTCTATGCCTAAGAAAAAGTTAAAAGTGATTAGCATTCCCACTGCAAGTTTAGATATATCTAATGCTCAAATGAAATTTAATTAATATTAAGAACTTAGGTAAACTCACAATGAAAAATTTGCATTATTCTCAAATTCCTTAGGTATTGACTTAAAGCGCTAGGATCCACCAGAACGTAGAAAGTCCTTCAGTTTACAGTAAATGCAAATGTGGCTAATGAGGAAGTTTCTACTGACCTCAATATGGTTAGGAGCTATCCATATCAATTCTAGACGAAAAACATAATTTTCTAAACAAATTGCCCAAAAGTCTAGTGTTAGGCAGACGCTGTAAATCCAAGACAAGACAGAAATAAGATGGAAAATAAATCAAATGATTCCAAACCTAGCTGATGAAAGACCACACTCGATTTGAAGCCATTTCTCAGATCTAGAAGAAACTTGTGTCAGACTAGTCAGGCCTATTTGATGTTACTTAATATTGATCAAAGTGGTTTTGTACATGATGATAGTTTCAGTAGTGAAGAAACTGCAAATACAAATCATATGCTGATTTAACATATCAAACATTGAAACAT
>JAIZAY010000295.1:0-62770 GCA_029531755.1 Holothuria leucospilota | reverse complement strand
GAATTGGTTCCTTATGGCTAAAACATTTGACCAACATTTAAACGGGTACGTGGGTTTGTTCCATTTACTTTTGGTGGCGTTGCAGCCTATATACTAGTAGTGAACAGAATAAATGACACAAACTCAACATTTTCTTATGCTTTCAATAGTTTTAATTCAAGTAGATGACAAATCACTGACTGATGGGTGATACCACTGAAATCTAAGTAGATGTATACACTTTGTAACTTGGAAATTATTTTTGTAAGTGACGTGTAAAAATAATGAACAGGAAAACAATGAAGGCATGAAACCATTAAACAAACATTAGTATGCACTCTGTACACGTCAACCTATCTGGCACCAAAAAGCTACATAGAGGAGTAGCTATAAAAATACAATTTCAACAGTGGCGTATCTGTGTTCACATGGTCTAAGTGCTGTTCCCCAGTCTAGGGAATGTCCATCTTCCAATTCACAAATTCATTACCTGCATCCAGTGGTAGGATCAAACATGACATTCCCAGTCAGTCTCAGGGTCTGTCCACACCCGCACCCAACCTCCCCCCCAATTTATAACCGGGGAGCGGGGGCATGACGCTATATGAATCGGTGAAAGAGAAAAATTCTGTAAAAATGGCTAACCAATTCTCAATACTCTCCCACAGATCATGTTTAGTGAAACACTAGAGCATATAAAACAATGTAACATTAATAACAATATACTGGCACTGTCCTTTCCTTCAACTTTGAACATGGATAAACAATAAACGACAAGATTGTAAGTAATGCTGTATACTTTCTCACTTAAAGTTGCTGGATTTTATTTATATCTCATGTCCACTACATATTTTCAACTATATGCAGGATAGGAGCTAAAACATGAAGTATGCTGCCACATTATTTTAAGAAAATGCATAATAATACTCTGTCACAAGTGAATTTCTTTAATGTAGGAAAAAAGGTAGTAATTAAGTACATTGAATACACTGACACCACACTCAAGTATGCAAGAAATGCTTAGTACCAGTATGTCTCTACTGATTGTGAATGAGGTCACTGAGTATATCTCACACTAATCTGTACTATGTAAGAGTGTTTAAAACAACACAAGAGCACTATGATAAATATAAAAATATTTTCCTAATAATATTTTCCATAATATAAGGATCAAAAATAGCAGCTTCAAAATGAAGTTTGGTATTGACCATGCTTTTTATCAGACTATGTACAAAGAACGAAGTACAAAATATTAAAGTAATAAATTGAATATGTGCCTTCCTAATGTGAAATAATGTTTTAATAACTCGGAAAGATTCAAATTGCGATCCAAATGCTTTCTTTACTGGAATGAGGCAAGTTACGGTTAACAAGTTAAATATTTTCATACAGAATATATTATGTACTGAAAAGGTTTAGTTTTATATAAGCACCTTTCCCGGCAAGCTGTTGTTACTAATGGCATTGGCAAGGTACTATCTAATGGACAGTATCATTTACGTTACACTACAGACTAGTACTTCAAATGAAAGAGCAAAACATCAGAAAAACAGGCATGCCATTGTAATAAAAAATAAAATACATTTGAACACTGCTGGTAAAATTTTGAAAGAACAATAAATTTGAAAGCATGCACTGCAAATAGTAAATTGCAGAGTCTCTTACCTAATGCAAAAGGCCACAACTGTTCCTATCTACAACCTCCGAAAGACAAACTAGAAATCATGACTCATTTCATGCACTTAAAACTCCACACTTCTGGCATTTCCTGATGCCCTCAATTAACTTAATCTACCACCAACCCTTCATAGAACACTTTCTCTTCACAACTGTCGCTTATGCCTGTCTCTACGCTTTCTGGCTATGGTTACTAAATTATATGAATAGTTTCCCTTTGTTTTGTCCTTACACATGAATAAATTCGCTCTTCTGAATTCAACATGAATGAATGCTTTCGAGCCATGTTTCACTAAGTAACCCGACGGTTTCCCCCACTTATTGCACATTCCGGAATGTGTGGCAATCATGAAATGAAATTTTAGGGGGAATCTTTTCATCTGAAAGGCAACTGTGAACATTCTCCAATGCCAACTTAATTGGCATGCGTCGTATTCTTCACTGCTAAGAAATCTGATGCATGAATAATACAACCATTATCTGTCGTAATTTACTAAACACCACATAAGGTGTATTTGAAGTGCTTATCTCGATAACATAAAGCTTCTCAACATTTTTGAAGAATGATCTTGCAGTGGTTACCAACAAACATTGAAATGTATGTTTTTTGCACTTTCAGATCATTCTCCAAAATACGTTTAGTTCAATTTCTTTAGGCCAGCTTGCTAAGACCAATGCAATAAAGTCAAGTTTTTGATCTTGCCACATCATACTCTGATTTAGCCTGTGAAACTTTCACTTTTTTCTTGCTGATCTGTTGTTTGCTGATGTGAGGACATCTCACCAAGATTTAATCTACCTTTGCACCAGGACAAGAGGAAAGTAGCAGGCAAAAGATCTTCAGTCAAACGTAAAGTAAGATAAACACTATTGGTCGGGTTCCACAGGATCCTGTATCTCAACATCCTAGCACACGATGCTAAATGGCGCTAGTGGCATCTCATGTAACATTCGGCTTTCAAGTATATTACTGCCTCTTAAATTACTCAGAATTTCTCTTCATCTTTCCTAGTCTTACAGTCTAGATAATCATTGCATTTTTTGGTAAAGATGACTTTCCTGCAGAACAGTACCTAAATTATGATCTTTCATTGCCAAAGAAAGTTCGGATCTCGTTTCATGGATTTTGAGCATCCAAGATTACCTCCAAGCCTAGCAAAATATCAGGATGAGAACTAATTGCAAGCTCCGTAATTACTGTAAATTTTATCTTCAGCCTGAATGTGTTAATTTGTTTCTAGGGATCTCCTTTTCCCTGATCATTTGTTGTTAGTTAAATCAGTATAGACTCATGCATAGTTATTCTAACTATGGCACTGGTTTGGCTTAAAGTTGTCAATTCTCATCCAAACAATGGGAGAATGAGACCTAAATTGTACCCTAGATGGATAACTTACATGGCTCCACTGCACGGAAGGGAAACACTTGTCCTTTGTGTGAATAACCTTACACAAAATTTCCCGCATCCCAACTGAGAAGCATTTTAAATGCAATTTTACCACTTATAAAACACTAGCCGCCTTTTTGTGTGAAATAAATTCACTGTAAAGAGAATATTGATGTAGGTTTTCAAGTGCTACTGTGGCCACAAACATACCCAAATGTGGGATTTTTATATGACGGTATGTTACCAACCTCATGGCACTTGTTACTGCAACCTTGTCCCTGTGAACATATAAAAAAAGTAAATCAGTTTTCAAAAAGGCTAAAAACATCCTCCATGCAATACACGATACATAGTCCTGTGCTTTGTGATATGCCAATATTTTGGATCGAGCAGTGGCACAAAAGTTTCAAGCTTTCCAGAGCAAAATATTTTCTCACTGGTCAGTGACAATCTAGCATCTACAATAGCAAGTTCATTTAGAAGATACAAATTTTCAAAGAAATGCGCTGCTAGATGTTTTGACCTACAGCGAATATTTCATTTCTTTTCTTTCTTGGTGTTTTTGTTTGACATGGAAAATCAGTTTTGGCTTAATCACTTCTAGACAATTTGGCAATATTTACAGTCAGCTACATGTTTATCAGTATGTTAACTCTTTCGTATGCATGAGGCCTCGCCCACATCTTTCACTTGCCCAATATGGCAGCAAGGTTAAAAACCACTTCGCCCAATGTAATGTTAATTCTAGCCCCCGGCAGTTGGGCAATCGTTAATGTCAGCTCTGAGCTGTGTATGATCACAGTGTTAATCACTACGCTCAAGACATACATGTTCGAGACTCTACGAAGGTAAGGGCTTTAAGACACATGTCAGGGTCACAATTTTTATGATTACGTCCCATCGGATCAAAGCTGTTTGCTATCAGTTACCTTCACGCCTTACCTTCTACTTCTGCAGCTCTTGTACTACGCCTGTTAAAACTTCGAGGGTACTTCCTCAGGTGACTTAGATTGACCAATGACTTCCCGGGGTAAGTTTTAACTTGTCCCACTGCGCGGATCTTCTTTCCTGCTTGTGGTGCCATGTAAAGTTGTCCGATCTAGGGTACAATTTAGGTCCTCATTCTCCCATGCTTTGGGATGAAGAATTTGACAATTTTAAGCCAAATCCAGTGTGGCCTAGTAGAAGAACTATTGCAAGTATGAATACTGATTTAACTAACAACAAAGCTGATCCTAGGCGAGGGGGAGATCGTAGAGCAAATGGGGCTAATCACCATTCAATGGCTGAAGATCCAATTTTACCTGTAATTACTGATGTTTGCAATATAGTTCCTCCATCCCTGCATATTTTGCTAGGGCTTGTAGTAAGATACTATAGGATGCTAGAAATCCATTGTAGGCAGATTGATGCAACTTCTTTGGGAGAACGGGATCATGAATTATATGTAGAGTGGGAAAGAGTGTCATCTTTTACCAAAGAAGCTGAATTGTTGTATCTAGACTGTAAAGATAGTTTAAGAGAGGAAGAAGAAGTTCTGAGTAACTTTAAGAGGGCAGTTAATTATACAGGAAAGCCAGAAAATGTTAGATGTAGTATGCCACTCTGCGCCATTTCAGCCATCGGTGCTATGGGGGATGTTGAGTGGATACAGTGCACACAGTGTGGAACTGACCGAGATAGTGGTTGGTATCATTTTACTTGTTTACGTTTGACTGAAGAGTCTGCTGCTACTTTTACTGTATGTCCTGTGTGCAAAGGAGAGATAACATCTGGTGCAGATGTCCTCACATCACAAAGACAACAGATCAGCAAGAAAAAAGCTGAAGTTTCACAGGCTAAATCAGAGTATGATGTGGCTAAGTCAAAACTTGACTCTGTATATGCTAGAGTCTTAGCTAAGCGTGGCCCTAAAGAAATTGAACTAAACCGTATTTTGGAGAATGATCTGAAAGTGCAAAAACGAGCATACCATTCTCAATGTTTTGTTGGTAACCACTGCAAGATCATTCTTCAAAATGTTGAGAAGCTTTTGTTATCGATGATAAGCCACTTCAAACTAAACTTTATGAGCTGTTTAGTAAATTACGAGAAATTTTTTCATTATTTGATGCTCGATTTCTTAGCAGTGAAGAAGTAACGAGGCTATGCCATTTATGTTGGGCATTAGGAGAATGGTTCCCAGTAGCCTTTCCAGATGAAAAGATTCCCCCTAAACTGCATTTCCTGATTGCCCACATTCCGGAATGTGCAATAAAGTGGAAAACCGTCGGGTTACTTAGTGAACATGGCCTCGAAAGCATTCATTCATGTTTGAATTCAGAAGAGCGAATTTATTCATGTGTAAGGGACAAAACAAAGAAACTATTTCATATATTTAGTAACCATAGCCAGAAAGCTGTAGCAGACAGGCATAAGCTGACAGTTGTGAAGAGAAAGTGTTCTATTGAAGGGTGTGGTGGTAGATTTAAGTTAATTGAGGGCATCAGGAAATGCCAGAAGTGTGGAGTTTTAAGTGCATGAAATGAGGTCATGATTTCTAGTTTGTCTTTCGGAGGTTGTAGATAGGAACAGTTGTGGCCTATTTGCATTAGGTAAGAGACTCTGCAATTACTATTTGCAGTGCATGCTTTCAAATTTATTGTTCTTTCAAAATTTTACCAGCAGTGTTCAAATGTATTTTATTTTTTTATTACAATGGCATGCCTGTTTTTCTGATGTTTTGCTCTTTCATTTGAAGTACTAGTCTGTAGTGTAACGTAAATGATACTGTCCATTAGTAGTACCTTGCCAATGCCATTAGTAACAACAGCTTGCCGGGAAAGGTGCGTTATATAAACCTAAACCTTTTCAGTACATAATATATTCTGTATGAAAATATTTAACTTGTTAACCGTAACTTGCCTCATTCCAGTAAAGAAAGCATTTGGATCTGCAATTTGAATCTTTCCGAGTTATTAAAACATTATTTTCACATTAGGAAGGCACATATTCAAATTTATTTACTTTAATATTTTTGTACTTCGTTCTTTGTACATAGTCTGATAAAAAGCATGGTCAATACCAAACTCATTTTGAAGCTGCTATTTTTGATTCCTTATATATATTGAAAATATTATATAGGAAAATATTTTTATATTTATCACTAGTGCTCTTGTGTTGTTTTTTAACACTCTTACATAGTACAGTATTAGTGTGAGATATATCAGTGACCTCATTCACAATCAGTAGAGACATACTGGTACTAAGCATTTCTTGCAGTACTTGAGTGTGGTGTCAGTGTATTCAATGTACTTAATTTACTACCTTTTTTCCTACATTAAAGAAATTCACTTGTGACCAGAGTATTATTATGCATTTCTTAAAATAATGTGGCCAGCCATACTTCATTGTTTTTAGCTCTATCCTTTGCATATAGTTGAAAATATGTAGTGGACATGAGATATATACTTATAAAATCCAGCAACTTTCAAGTGAGAAAGTATACAGCATTACTTACAATCTTGTCGTTTATTGTTTATCCATGATTCAAAGTTGAAGGAAAGGGACAGTGCAGTATATTGTTATTAATGTTACATTGTTTTTATTATGCTATAGTGTTTCACTAAACATTGATCTGTGGAAGAGTATTGAGAATTGGTTAGCCATTTTACAGAATTTTTCTCTTTCACCGATTCATTAGCGTATCCGTCGGTATAGTTGGGGGGGGGGGGGGGTGTGGCAGACCCTGACAGACTTGACTGGGAATGTCATGTTTGATCCTACCACTGGATGCAGTGTTAATGAATTTGTGAATTGGGATGGACTGCTTAGTACTGGGGAACAGCACTTTAGACCAGTGAACACAGATACGCCACTGTTGCAGTTGTATTTTATAGTACTCCTCCTATGTAGCTTTGGGTGCCAGATATGTTGACGTGTACAGAGTGCATACTAATGTTTTGTTTAATGGTTTCATTGCCTTCATTTGTTTTCCTGTTCATTATTTTTACACGTCAGCTTTACATAAAATAATTTCCAAGTTTACAAGTGTGATACATTTTACTTAGATTTCAGTGGTATCACCCATCAAGTCAGTGCATTTGTCATACCTTGAATAAAACTATTGACAGCATAAGAAAATGTTGAGTTTTGTCCATTTATTCTGTTCACTCATAGTATATAGGCTGCAACGCCACCAAAGTAAATGGAACAAACCCACGTACCCCGTTTAAATGTTGGTCAAATGTTTTAGCCATAAGGAACCAATTCAAAACTATCAAAATGGACCAACATTGGAGGGAGCTGAGGGGCAGGAAACAGTACCTTGAACCAAGGGGAAGGGAAAGGGGGCATCTTCGCACTTCCCTTGGACACCACTGATCATGCACTGAGGCACTTCTCAGACAGTACCTCGAGATCCCATGACTACAATTGCATTTCAACAGCTCCCAGCAACCATGACAAAACATCGTTGCCCCTGCTCCGCTCAGTGGGCACACCCACTTCAAGGTCTGCATGCTGACTCTCGTTCCATCGTGCTTCTAAGTGAGGAGGCATACTCACCAGCTTCGCAATTCTGTCGTCGGCCTATTTTTACGATTGTTGCTGGCAGTTTTTTTTTTTTTTATGTGTTTTTTACATCATAGAACATTGTAATGGGTCTCCCTAGAGGCCATTTGGGGGGGGGGGGGAGTTTTGTCGAGAGTGGTTCCCTCAAGTTCCCTTTGAAATTTTTTTGCCTTTTCAAGGGACCGATCTAGATGCCGCAAAATGGTGCGAGATTTTCAACTATGACAGAATGAGTCTCATAAGTTTTTGTTATAGTGGTTTATTGGGAAATGCCTTCTTTCATCTTTCAGTGCAAGAACACCTTTTCATTGGAAAATTTGTTGCGGAAGCAGGTGCTGCCTACCCGTGGCTACATGCGTGGTCACTAACTTTTCACTAGTTACCAGTTTGCTCTATTTTCAAATGGATTGTTCAATTTATTGGGCACGTTGAAATGAACTCGGCTTAACATTTTACCCATTTCACTTCCCAATCTTACCTTCATTGATTGGGCAACCACTCAGGCATATTGCTGCTCATTCTTTGTGCAAGGAGTTTGCTGTTTGTCAAATAGCCGGCAACTCCCTGCTTTGTGCAATGTTTCCTTTCTCACAGGGCTATACTAATTCGTGTACAATGCATGCATACCAAGTGCACAACAATATTGGCAGTATCACAGTACAGTCTACTATACAAAGAACACCCTGACCCTACAAATTCTCCTACAAGAATAGATGTAGAACATTGGGTTGAAGCTTTCTTGAATCTCATGCTGTAGGCTTTGGAAATACTGTCTTTTTAATGCTTTCTGACTGATCATGTCTGAAGTGATGACACCATAATCATCTTGCACTTTTTATAAGCCTAAAATATTATGATTGCCGGCGTAAATTATTTGCCAATGACAACTCAAAGAAGTCTTACTTTTTGAACCATTGCCTTGAAGGACTTTTGTTGAACCAGCTTCCTTTACTTCAACTTTTATCCTGCCGTACATCAGTTTTGAAGACACTGACATGAAGGCAAAAAAGTATAGAAATAGCAACAGTGACAAATCATAACCACAATGATCTTTGATCAAATCTATTAATTAATCAATTGTATCAAAATCCGTACTGCATAATTTACTATGTGTTAGCATTTAACTGTATGAAGCTAGTCTCTGTCTAGCGTTCTTATTCACATACATGAAACTAATCACTTCGCTATGTCCTGAAGTAAACTTTTGTACAGCATGTAGAATATAAATCATTCGTGATCTTCCACACATGTCCATCACAAAACATTCATTTGGTAAACATGGTTTCAACGACTGTTTCCTTATCAAGATAGTCGTAACATTTTTATCATCATCTATGACAATTTGTCTACTGGAAATCAGTTTTTGACTACTGTAAATTTGAAGAAAATAATTTCCTACCTTTTATCTATTTTTTGTATGTACCTCATGTGTAATTGCAAGACCTTCACATTTTGATAATTGCCAGTACGAACCTTTACAGTGACACATGCGCACTCAATGTCTACAATTGACTCTTCTAATTTTATGACCTCATGTTGATAATGTTTAAAAAATGTTCAAACGGGCTCAATGCACTAAATACAAAATTTTAATGATGTGGCACTTCTAGCTAGTAACATGCAGTTGAGATTGCGCGATAGAAACTAATCAAGGCAATTATGGGAGTCATGAAACATTAGAATGTTAGTATTCAGATCAGTTTTACGTCATGATTGTATCAACATTTGCGCGGAGTTATTTAAATGTCCTCATGCCTGGTCAGAATTTGTCTGTCTTATTGACAGTCATTGAGTACACTACTGTCTGAACATGCATGGTAAGTTCTGTAATAAACATTGATCCATATACTATTAGAGACGGAATGAAAGTTCTAGATACTAACTTCACATGCGAAATCGTACAAGTTTCAATGATTTTGAAAAGAATCACTAGCCTTCTCAAAGTTTAATATAGCTGTGCAGATCTACCTGAACATAGAAATGCTTATAAAAGAATATGTGTAAATCTTCGATGATTGTTATTCCATAGTACATATATCCCTTGAGAGCTTTTAATACTTCTTGTATGTATCAATACAAAGCTTCTTCAGATTTTGTAATCGTTCTCAATGAATCAGTAGTACCAATCGCATATGTGAACTTACTTTGCATTCTTAGCAAAACATTGCTTCTCTTACGTGTAACACATCCTAGTCTGACAAAGTTTAATACATTTAGTGGTGAGTTTTCTTAAGTACTCATCGGACAATAAACATTGTCCTCATTAGTGGCTAGACCAGGCTACCATCATCAAGTACTGACTTAGGGAATTTAACCATGCACAAAGAGAGACGTCACCCATTGTAAAACGGGAGTTTGTCAGACTTCGGTTTCCACTGGTTCATTTGTGTCTGTGAGACTTGGGCTTGATTACAATTAGGTGATAAGTTAGCCTACTCACTACTGATGTCCCTTGCGGAATTGCTCCCTAAGTACTATGATGATTCACTTCTTCAGAAAGGATTTAACAAATTCTGATTGAATTTGCAATGTATTGGTACAGCCTAGGCATAAGTTGGATTGGAACGATATTATTTAAATAGGAGTGCTATCCCCCAGAGTGTCATATATTCTATGATCATAAATCTTCTGATGAACTTGATGACCTTTTTCATTTTTTTCTGTTCTATTGTTTTTCATGTAATACTTCCTGCGCCGCCTTGATATTGATGTACTTTGCTAGTGCTAGTATTCGTTAAATTTCAAATACATGATTAAACTTGTTGTCACGTTTCGCACATTTGCTGCCATGGAGGTCATTAATGACTTGTCAATACCCTCCTTTAAATACTGTCAATTTTGTGCATAATAAACCAGTGCCTATCAGTGTCCCATTATGTAGTAGTCATTGGCATACTACTTAACCAAACAATAAGTGTAGTGCAACACTTCCTGACACATGTCAGCTGAGCATTAGACAGTACTCGATGCACCAGATCTTATCCAATTGTCATTGTAACATAGTTACTAGCATACATGACATAACTTTACCTGTTAAGGCAACTCACCACTGCATTGCCCTTGCTACACATGCATTTCAGCTAGCAGGCAGTCCACACTGCCATGTCTACGCCTTTTTTAGAGTGCCTGAGTTTTTTCGTGTTTCCTAGAATTACATCATACATTTTAAATGTCTGATAGATCATTCATATGAGTGCATTGATTTTTCATTCCCCAAGTTCCTGAAATCTATTTTGCAACTATTTCAAACGTGTCAGACCTCTGCAAATGTGAAGCATATTTAACTTGACGTGCTGTCATTTGTGGTACTAGTGTAGTTGATGCGTTAACAAATTTTCATTGCATTAAAGACACTTTAGTTGAAACACAAATGTTGATAAATGCTCATAGGATTTCATTAAATTTCATACGTAAATGGTTCTTAAGTATATGTATGGATGGAAAAATGGCTAAGCTTGCATCATCCTCAGTTTTGAGAACTATCTTCTGAATGGAAATGCAGATTAAAGATGATCTTCTGTCTGGCAATTTGTGCAAGATGCATTGATTTAGTCATATACAGCTGTCAATACCCTTGAATTATGCTCTGATAGTAGTTTTTTGATATGAATAAGAATCTGCAGACTGTTCAGATCATCTAAATGATTGCATCCTATTATATGCCAGTAGATCTTGATACATTGATTGATTATATTTTCAATCAATGCATTCAATGGTTTATGATCTTGGTCACTGTGTGCTATTTTCTCATTTTCATCCTTCATGTCCATGTCTTCAAAACTATGTTACGCAGAATCAATTTTAAAGTAAAGGAAGCTTCAACATAAACATACCAAAGGCAAATAGTTAAAAGTAACTTATTTGAGTTGTCACTTGGACATGTAATTTTTGAGGATCGAAGATTGTTAGGCTAGTAACCAGAGATGTGCATATGATGTATATAAGTGTCATCATTTCAGAATGAGTCATTCAGAAAGCATGTTATCAGCACATATCAAAGCCTACAGATCACTGATATATCCAAGGAATGCTTCACCATGTAGATGTCTTACTACTGGGATGTGAGATTTGTGACCCTTGTCTGAAATGATTCAATACGACAATTGCTTATGGTGAAACTCCACAGAAATTTGCACACATGCTGTACAATGTTAACATGATTGACATTGTCTAAATCCATATCAAGATTTAAAGTTTGCCATAGAAAAGTGGAATGATCAATCTGTGTAGATGATGTTTGTTTTGTTTCAAGTGTGCTAAAGTCACACAAATGAGTGACAAGTAGAAACTTCTATAGGAAGGCACTGAACGAGGTATGTAATAGTATGGACAAAAATGCTTACCTAATGACAAGTTTTGCAATTGCACAGTTATGAAAACATCACATATTGTGTTGAATCTTAGACATACTATCCTGAATGTTCAGACAGAAGTGCTAAAAGGGTGCAAACACTTAGTCAAATTATTTCCAAACAAAAGAAGCCCTTGACAGTTGAATAGAACTCCTTGCATTTAACAGCATCATTGTTTCACTAAAACATCTTATGAAAAGCAAGAAACTAAGCTGAAAGAAATTACTCAAAAATGGACAGCAGACCGAAGAAAGCTTCAAAGTTAGAGTAGAAAACGAATCATTAAAGGTCAAGTTGCACCTTAACTAAGATTTAGACTTGAGAAAAGAAAGAAAGATGCAATGGCATCATCATTAATAGAATTACGACCTACACTCAACCAGTGCTTCTGTATGCTTGTAATGTCTTGAAAGGTGGAGGAACTAGACGCTCTTCAGCTCAATTCCACTGTACGTCAGAGGTGGATGCTCTGTAGCCAGTGCCAAATCACTGGAGAGGAGGCCAAACAGCTCAACAGGTGAGTGTTAACAGTGTTTTATCTTAACTTTGTAAAATTGTACAAAACAATATGGGATGGAGAGGTGTTGTTTGGCAATGTTTGTTTCCAATTTGAATGTTTCCAATTTGAATACACTGTCATTTGGCAAAATGAAAATGTCAACAAAATGACAAATTTGGAACACTCGTTTATCACCTCACAAAATCAGAGTGTTCAGAAAGGGGGACTTCCCACAACCTCAACTTTATGTCCTTTACATTGGGAAATGCTGTAGGGTCTCAGTGAACAAATTTAATGAATGTGATATTTTAATTTTTTAATTCTGAAGGTACTTTATGCAATCTCAAGCAAGGAAGGTTACATCTATGCTGATGTGGTAGCTGTTTTGGCCGAGTACTTTAAGCAAATCCCAGATAGCCACCAGTCCTTGATAAATCTAATGTGAGGCCCTCAAGCTGCATGGTAAGGTAATTTTCTCTTCCTCTGAATTACTTCTTGATAGTTTGTATGGATGTAACACGTACCTCAATTTCAGGGACTTCATTGATGTTTCCCCCCGAATATTTGCAGAGAGCCAAATTTCAAAATCATATGGCAGCTCATTTGAATGTTTATATACACACATGAATCCCATTATTTCAATTATTCCCAGACAGGAGACCCCACAACACTGAGACTACATCGTGTTTACTCTGTAGTGCAATACATAACCAATGTGCTGACAAGCCCAACTGAAAGAAATATGACAATGAGTCTCAGAAGTTGTGTCATTAGTTGGGTGGGGTGAATGGGAATGAAAGCTTTTGTGTGCTATGTAAATTCCCCTGTCCCATAGCTGGAGATGCAGTGTGACTGTTTTCAGCAACTCCTAATCTTGCAGGGAGTATGGGTACCACTTGTATATTGTTCCTCTCGTAGGCCTATCTATACACTTTATCAAAGAATATTCTGCACAGGAAAACCCATGGACATTGTCATGAAAATTTATGAATTGTTGTTAGGGTGTCTTTAACACATGTACGTTAGGAAAATTTTTTTGGCCTTGATGATCAATTGCAATGTAATTTACATTTTTGCTTTGTTCTGACTGTTTGTACTTTCACTCTTGAACACATATTTTACAAACTAGGTATTATGGATTTGTATTTGCCTATTGCAATAGGCATATATCAAAGTATTAAAGAAGCTTCACACTGGAATAAAGGATGTGGGGGGAAATGAAGCAGAGCAATGAAGAATTTACACAATACTGTATGTATAAAATAAAAGATTGTATCAGGTACAGAGATCTGAAGGTACAGTACTATAACTTTAAACCTAAAGCTAATGGCTGCATGCTGAAAGCTGTACAGTATTTTAAGCTTCGCTATATGTCTTCAATACTCTGAAATCTGCTTTCATGTTTCCCTGTGTCATCTAATTAGCATATTATTGACATTATGTTTTATCATTTACAGAACTTACTCCTGGCAGAGACAGTTGACCTCAAAGTGTTGCTGTCATTGCCCATGAGCAAAGTTCGGAGTCTCAGGATTTTCTTAGGAATTTGAACATCAACTCCTCCCAAGTGAAAGCAAGATCTATAGTGAACTGCAAGGTAAGTCCTGCACCTACTGTGAAGCATTCTAAATTTTTCATTACCCCAGTACTTGTTATTTTGTTTCAGGGGTATGCTGTTCATTTTCCTTCTTATTTGTGAGTAGCAAATATGAAAGTGAGACTGATGCAGTTTTGAATGACTAAATTGTGTTGTAGTTTGAGTTTCGTTGAGAGTTTTACACCTCAACTTCTAACCATCTAGTTTCATAATATATATTATACTGTAGTTGGATAAAAAGAAGTGCTTCACTTTCCTTTGACTTTGCGTTGTGGTGAGGTTCCTTGTGAGAAGTGTTTCGCTAAGCCACTGTGAGGCAATTTTGATGCAATGGCTTTGTCATTGACACACTGATGCTGTGGAAAAAAAAAGAGAAAAAGAGGTCTTTATATTTTTCCCACAGTTTATGTTGTACATACATTCCACAAAACTGAAATTCCGGTGAACAAATTTTCTCATATTGAGTGTATTGACCCTAAATGTTTATTTCTTAAAGAAACAGTGTTGTGATACCATAGTTTTAACCATAGTTTTGTAGGCAACAATGATGTAGGAGTAATACACAGTAAAGCATGTTTATTTTCCTTAAATCAAAATCTAGGTGAAAAACCGATGGCCGTACAGAGAGACAATAATCAGAACCCCTCAGATACCTTTTGCATGATCACGATAGCTTACAGATAACGCACATCGTTACCGTGGCTGTGTGGTGACAGGCTGTAAGAACGTACAATATTACCATGGAGTTTTGCACATATTCGGCTAGTTGTTGAAAAGCCTCTATTGCTTGTTCCTTTACTAGGCGGAGTATGTTGAAAGTTGTCAGCATGCTAGTTGCTACCAACTCCGAGTCGGGAAAACACTTGAACTACAAGCTTTAGGTTCACACGATTCGGGTAGGTTTACAGGGAGCAGTATGTATAGGGTCGGGTTTCTTTTATAGTAGACTGTACTGTGATACTGCGACAAATTGTAGGCACTGGTAGATGGCAGTGTACACGAATTAGTATAGCCCTGCGAAAGGAAACCACTTGCACAAGAGGGAGTTGCCGGCTATTTGACAAACAGCAAACTCCTTGCACAAAGAATGAGCAGGCATATGCCTGGAGTGGTTGCCCAATCAATGAAGCGAGATTGGAAGTAAAATGGGTAAAATGTTTAAGCCGAGTTCATTTCAAGTGCGACTAACTGAACAATCCATTTTAAAATAGAGCAATCAGGTACATAGTGCACAGTTAGTGACAGGCATAGCCACGGGGTAGCAGCACCTGCTTCCGCAACAAATTTTCCAATGAAAAGGTGTTCTTGCACTGAAAGATGAAAGAAGGCATTTCCCAATAAACTAACAACACATAAAAAATTAGAGTCTAATTCTGTATAGTTGAAAATCCTGCACCATTTGCGGCATCTAGATCGGTCCTTGAAAAGGAAAAAAATTTCAAAGGGAAATTGAGGGGAACTCCATCGACAAAACTCCCCCCCCCTCAAAATGGCCTCTAGGGAGACCCATTACAAATGTTCTATGATGTAAAAAGACAGAAAAAAAAAACTGCCAGCAACAATCTAAAATAGGCCGACGACAGAATTGCGAAGCTGGTGAGTATGCCTCCTCACTTAGAAGCACGATGGAACGAGAGCAGACATGCAGACCTTGAAGTGGGTGTGCCTCATGACGGAGCAGGGGCAACGATGTTTTGTCATGGTTGCTGGAGCTGTTGAAATGCAATTGTTCATGGGTCCTCGTGGGTATGTCTGAGAAGTGCCTCAGTGCATGATCAGTGGTGTCCAAGGAAGTGCATGTGTGCCCATTTTTCCCTTCCATTTGGTTCAGTTACTCTTCCTTCCCCCTCAGCTCCTCAATTTTAATGATCCATTTGTAGTTTTGAATTGGTCCTTATGCTAAACATTACAACATTTAAACAGGGATCCTAGGGTTGTTCCATTACTTGGTGGCGTCAGCTAGACTAATGGCTGAACCATAATGGTGACAAAACCAATTTTCTTATGCTGATATTGTTATTCAAGCTCATGACAAATGCATGACTGCATGGGTTGATAGAACTATAGGATCTAGAAACATTGTACATTGTGATTTGAAACGATCTGGAATATGTAGTGGGAAATTCATTTGTCAAGAGCTGATGTTGATTAGCTGTAAAGAAGTTAAGGGAGAAACGGTAATTAAAGCATAATACAGAAAGCCGAAATGTAAATATCCATCTGCCATTCAAACATGTAGCACTCTGTACCGTCAAATATCTGCACCAAAGGCTACTAAGAGAGAGTATGAAAATACAACTGACAGTGGGTATCTGGATCATGTCTAAAGTGCTGTCCAGTACTAAGCAGTCCATCACAGATTCAACAAATTCATTTACACACATGCAATCAGTGTAGGACAAAATGACATTCCAGTCAAGTCTATCAGGGTGTGGCACCCCCCCCCAACTATACCGCGGATACCTAATGAATCGGTTAAGAGAAAATCTGTAAATGGTAACCAATTCTAACCTCTTCACAGATCAATGTTAGTGAAAACATAGAGCATAATTCAAAACAATGTTACTTAGTAACAATATACTGCACGTCCTTTCCTTCAAATTTGAATATGATAAACATAACACTTCAAACAACTGATGTAAGTAAATGCGTAATACTTTTCTCACTTGAAAGTTGCTGGATTTTATAAGTATATACTCATGTCCATCAATTTTTCAACTATATGCAAAGGATAGAGCTAAAAACAATGAAGTATGGCTGGCCACATTATTTTAAGAAGCATAATAATACTCTGGTCACAAGTGAATTTCTTTAATGTAGGAAAAAAGGTAGTAAATTAAGTACATTGAATACACTGCACCACATCAAGTACTGCAAGAAATGCTTAGTACCAGTATGTCTCTACTGATTGTGAATGAGGTCACTGATATATCTCACACTAATACTGTACTATGTAAGAGTGTTAAAAAACAACACAAGAGCACTAGTGATAAATATAAAAATATTTTCCTATATAATATTTTCCATATATAAGGAATCAAAAAATAGCAGCTTCAAAATGAGTTTGGTATTGACCATGCTTTTATCAGACTATGTACAAAGAATGAAGTACAAAAATATTAAAGTAAATAAATTTGAATATGTGCCTTCCTAATGTGAAAATAATGTTATAATAACTCGGAAAGATTCAAATTGCAGATCCAAATGCTTTCTTACTGGAATGAGGCAAGTTACGGTTAACAAGTTAAATATTTTCATACAGATATATGTTTAAATTTAGTTTTATTATAACCACTTTCGGAAGCTGTTGTTACTATTATGCATGGCAGGTACTATTTTATGGCAGTTTCATTTACGTTGACTACAGACTAGTACTTCAATGAAAGAAAACCCGAAAAAAGGATGCCATTGTCATAAAAATTATAAAATTGACATTATGAACCTTGCTGGCTAAAATTTTGTAAGAACAATAAATTGTAAAGCATGCACTGCAATAGAATTGCAGAGTCTTACTGAATAATGGCCACAATTTTAACTACTTTAACTCGAAAGGACAAACTTAGAAATATGACTCATTTCATGCACTTTAAACTCCACACTCTGATTACTGATGCCTCAAACTAACTAAATTTACACCACACCCTTAATCACATGAAATATCTCACAACTGTCAGCTTATGCACTGTCTGCTACATGCTTTCTGGCTATGGTTACTAAATATATGAAATAGTTTCTTTGTTTGTCCCTTACACATGAATAAATCGTCTTCTGAATTCAAACATGAATGAATGCTTTCGAGGCATGTCACTAAGTAACACCGACGGTTTTCCACTTTATTGCACATTCGGAATGTGGGCAATCAGAAATGCAGTTTAGGGGAATCTTTTCATCTGGAAAGGCTACTGGGAACCATTCTCCTAATGCCCAACATAAATGGCATAGCCTCGTTACTTCTTCACTGCTAAGAAATTGAGCATCAAATAATGTAAAAAGTCCGGAATTACTAAATAGTCATAATGTTAGTTTTATATCTTGTGTTTCACTAACTGATCTTAAAGTTTGAAATTTGTAGCATTTTACTTTGCTTTACCACAAAACATTGAATGCTATCCTCGTTTTGGCACGTTTCGAGGCTGCCCAAAACCGGTTACAATTTTTAGGCAAGTCATGCTAAGCTCTACCATGATGCAGTGTTAAGTTTTGAATTAGCACATTACTGCTGATTAGCTGTGAAACTTCAGCTTTTTTCTGACAGATCGTCTTGTGAGTGGTGTATTCTTACATATGTCTCTCCTTTGCTAACAGGGCCATATAGTATAAGTAGAGCAGAGCTTCATCAAATGTTTTGATTAAGGTATTCCATCATTTTTCGTCAGTTCACATTTTTAGCACTGTATCCATAAATCATTAGGTGGCTGAAAGTGGATCATATTGGCATATTCATTATACCATTTCTGGCTTCTGTATAATTACTGCCCTTAAAATTACTCAGAAAATTCTTCTTCTGTCTTAAACTTCTTTACAGTCTAGATACACAATTAAAGCTTCTTAGTAAAAGTAGACACTCTTCCCACTCTAATATAATTCATGATCCGTTTCCCAAAGAAGTTGCATCAATGCCTACAATGGATTTCTAGCATCTAAGTATCTTACTACAAGCCCTAGCAAAATATGCAGGGATGGAGGAAATATTGCAAACATCAGCTAATACAGGTAAATTTGGATCTTCAGCATTGAAGGTGATTAGCCCCATTGCTCTACGATCTCCCCCTCGCCTAGGATCAGCTTTGTTGTTAGTTAAATCAGTATTCATACTTGCAATAGTTCTTCTACTAGGCCACACTGGATTTGGCTAAAATTGTCAAATTCTTCATCCCAAAGCATGGGAGAATGAGGACCTAAATTGTACCCTAGATGGACAACTTTACATGGCACCACAAGCAAGGAAAGGAAGCACTTGCTCCCATGTGTCCAATAACCTTACACAAAAATTCGTAATCCCCAAATAAGAAAACATTTAAAGTGTAATTTTACCACTCATATTAACAAAATAGTCCACCTTTTGCATTGAAATAAATTCATCTGTAAATGACCCAAAGATGGAATGTAGGTTTTCAATGCTATCTGTGGCCTCAAACATACCAAAAGATGGGTGTTATGTGGAGAGTTGCAACCAGGTATGTTTACCACTGATGGCAAGCTTGGTGGTACTGCCACCTTGTCTCCCTGTGGAAAAAATATAAAAAGAAGTGTAATCAATTTCCAAAAATGACTATAAAAACATTCACTCCATGCTCAGATGACATCAGTCCTGTGCTTGTGATATGCAATATTTTGGAGTCGAGCAGTGGCAGCAAAATTTCAAGCTTTCACAAAGAGCAAAATATTAGTCATTCAAAACTGCATCAGCTCACTTCATATTTGCCTACTCACAAATAGAAGGAAATTGAACAGCATACCCTGAAACAAAATAAACAAAGTTACTGGGGTAATGAAAATTAGAAGCTTCGAGTAGGTTAAGGACTTAACTTTGCATGTATCTAGATTTGCTTTCCTTCGGGAGGCCCGTTGATGTTCAAATTCTAAGAAAATCCTGAGACTCCGAACTTGCTCATGGCAATGACAGCAACACTTGTGAGGTCAACTGCCTCTGCAGGAGTAAGTTCTGTTAAATGATAAAACATAATGTCAATAATATGCTAATTAGATGACACAGGAATTTGAAGCAGATTCAGAGTATTAAAGAGAAGAGCCGAAGTTTGATAAATAAGTCGTTAAGCTTTCAGCAGCCAGACATGCTTTGGTTACAATTGCATTTAGCATCGGTGCTATGGGGGATTTTACTGATACAATCTTTATTTTATACATACAGTGGTTGGTAAATTTTACTTGTTGCTTTGCTAATTTCTGCCACATTCCTTTATCCATGTGAGCATTTTAAATTATCATTATGCATTGCAATCGAAAGACAAAATCAAATACATTTGTAAATATGATGCAAGTCATAGTATAGTAGAACAAAATGCAAAGAATGTAATTACATTGCAATTGATCCAAGGCCAAATAAATTTCAATAAGGTGATAGAACCTCAAAACAACATAATTTCTGCAATCCATGGGTTTTCCTGTAGAATATTCTTCTGATAAGTGTATAGATGGCCTACGGAGAGGAACAATAAAGTGGTTACCCATACCCCTGAATTAGGAGTTGTGAAAACAGTCACCACTGCATCTCCAGCTTGGGACAGGGGAATTTCATAGACACAAAGCTTTCTTCATTCACCCCACCAACAATTGACAAATTCCTGAAATCATGTACTTTTCTTTCAGTTGGTAGTCCTCACATGTTATGATTGTATAATTAGAGAATTTTTCATATCTCATGTGATTCTGGGGGTTCTCGTCTGGGAATATATATTGGGATTATGGAGTGATTCACATAACTTTCCAGAGCTGCCATATGATTGAAATTTTCCTCTGGCCAACATTCGGATGGGGGGGAATAAGGGAAACCTGGTTCAAATTGAGTAACAGTGTTATCAACATAAAATACAAGAAGTAATTCAGAGGAAGAAGAAAATTTACCTTACCAGACAAAACAGAGAGGCCATTCATAATTTAGTACCATAGCGAGGCTTGCAGGGATAAGCTGACAGTTGTGACGAGAAAGTGTTACTATGAAGGGGTAGATTTAAGTTCATTGAGGAAGGAATGCATAAGTGTGGAGTTTAAGTGCATAAATGAGTCAGATTTCTAATTTGTTTCGGAGGTCTAGATATGGACCAGTAAAGTGGCAATTGCGTTGGGGTAACCCCTCTGCAATTACTATTTGTGAGTGCATGCTTCAAACTTTATTGTCATTTGTCAATTTTACCAGCATGTTTCCAAAGTATTTTAATTTTTTATAAATTGGCATGCTTCATTTTGTGATTTCTCTTTCATTAAGTACATCTGTATGCAACGTAATATGTTACTGTCCATTATACTACCTTGCAATGCAATATGAAACACTCCGATGAGCTGTTTGGCCTCCTTAGTGTTTGGAATGGCTAAAGCATCACTTGACTGTCAAGGAATTGCTATTCATAAGAAAGTTTGATCCTTTAGAATTTACAAGCTTACCAGAGCATGGTGAGTGTTAGGTCGTAATTAAATTGTTTCATTGCATCTTCATCTTTTTCAATTTCTTAATCTTTTTAGTTGCAACTTTGACTATTGTAAAGATTCGTTCAATACCCTCATTTTGAAGCTGCTATTTTTGCTGTCCATTTTATGAAATTTTTCAGATAGTTTCTTGTATTTCATAAGTGCTTTGAGTGAAACAATTTTCTGTAGAATGCAAGGAGTTTCTATTTCAATAAAACTGTCAAGCTTTCTTGCAGTACTTGATGTTTGGTAATTCAATTGACTAATTTGACTACCTTTTTTCCTACATAAAGAAATTCACTTGGACTCAGTATGTTATGATTTCTTAAATACCACATACTTCATTGTTTTAGCTCTATCCTTTGCATATTTGAAAATTGTAGTGGACATGGATATATACTTATAAATCCGCACTTTCAGTGAGAAAGTAAAGCTTACTTACAACTTCGTTTTGTTACCCTGTTCAATTGAGGAGGCAGTCAGTATATTGTTAATGTTCTGTTTTTATTATGCTAAGTGTTCCTAACTTGATCTGTGGAAGATATTGAGATTGTACCTTACAATTTCTCTTTCACCGATTCCCCGGTATAGTTGGGGGGGGGGGCACCCCTACAGACTTACGAGTCATGTTTGATCCTACACTGATGCAGTGTTAATGATTTGAATTGATGGACTGCTTAGTATGGAAGCCTTTAACCATGAACCAGTACGCCATGTGAGTGTATTTTAAGTACCCTCTATTACTTTGGTGCCAATTTGACTGTACAGAGTGCATACTATGTTTGTTATGTTTCTTGCCTTCATTTGTTTTCCTTTCATTATTTACACGTCACTTACATAATATTCCAGTTAAAGTGTGATCTTTTACTTGATTTCAGTGTATACCCATCATCAGTGCTTTGTATACCTTGATAAACTATTGACCAAAAATGTTGGTTGTCATTATCTGTCATCATAGATATGCTGCACCCACAATAATGGAACACCAGTCCCGTTTATTGTCATGTTAGCCTAGGACCAATTCAACTCAATGACACTTGGGACTAGGCGGAACAGTACTTGACAAGGAAGGAAAGGGCTCATTGCCTTCCTGACACTGTCATCACTGAGCCTTCTCGAAGTACTCGACCCCATGCAATTGCTCAACAGCTCGCACATGACAAATCTTGCCTCTCCGTCAGTGCACACCACTTCAAGTTGCATGCGCCTCGTTCCTCGTTTCATAGAGGCTACTCCCTTCGCATTCTTCGCTATTTAGATTGTTGCTGGCATTTTTTTTTTCTTTTTTACATCTAACTGTATGGGTCTCCTAAGGCTTTGGGGGGGAGTTTTGCGAGAGGTCCCCCAGTCCTTTAATTTTTCCTTTCAGGACGATCTAATGCCGAATGGTGCGAATTCACTTAATGAGTCCATTTTTTATGTGTTTATGGAAAGCCTTCTTCATTCAGTGCAAGAACACCTTTTGAAAATTGTTGGGACAGTGTGCCTACCCCCGTGGCTCATGCGGTCACTAACTGTGCCTTGACAATTCTCTATTAAAAGGTTTTCAGTTAGTCGCACTTGAAATACTCGCTTCCCAACTCACCTCTTGTGCAAGTTTTCCCTCACAGGGCTATATATTCGTGTACACGTGCAATGCATACCAAGTGCACAACAATATTTGCATACACATACAGTCATATCAAGAACACCCTGACCCTATACACTGCTCCTGTAACTACCCGTTGTGACCAAAGCTGTTTTAATGTTTTCCCACGAGTATTGCATAATTTTACCTTTGCTGCACCTTATCGAACAACAACCGCCTAGGTAAGTACACATCATAGCTTTTCTACACTAGGCGAATACTGTGCAAACTCCATGGTAATATTGTACGTTCTTCGTGCGCTGCACCACACAGCCACGGTAACGATGTGCGGTTATCGTGAAGCTTGCTGATCAGCAAAAGGAAGTGAGCTCTGATTATTGTCTTCTGTAACGGCCGAACATTAAATTGTTTTTTTTTTCATTAATTTTGTAGATAAAAATTTTATGACTTGAATTTGCTTAAAGAAACTGGGCCCAAAAAAACAGCTCCCAACATCAGCACAGATGTCCCTTCCCTGCTTGAGATTCCCATAAGTACCTTCAAAATTTAAAAAATTAAAATATAAATTTTCATTAAATTTGTTCACTGAAACCTACAGCATTTTCCCAAGGTAAAGGACAAAAAGCTTGAGGTTGGGGGGAAAAGTCCCCCTTTCTAAAACACTCTTGTTTTTGTGAGGTGAAAAACCCGAGTTTTTCCCAAATTTTGTCATTTTTGAAATTTTTTTTTTCCCAAAAATTAAACAGGGTATTAAAATTTGGGAAAACCCATTAAAAATTGGGAAAAAACCAAACATTCCCAAACAAAAACCTCCCACCCCATATTTTTTTTGTAAAAATTTTACAAAGTTAAGAAAAAACCACTGTTTAACATACCTTTTTGACCCTTTTTGGGGCCCTTCCCCAGTGTTTGGGCCCGGGGGCCCCTAAAAGGGGGAAACCCCCTTTCCCCCCGGACGCACAGGGGAAATTTGGAAGGCTGAAGAGCGTTTTATTTCCCTTTCCAAATTTTCCCTGGGACATTCCCAAGCATCCCAAAAAGCCCCTGGTTGGGGGTTTTTAGGTCGTAATTTTTTTAATGATGAGGCCATTCCCATCTTTTTTTCCCTTTTCTCAATTTTCAAATTTTTTTTTTAAAGGTTGGCCAATTTGGCCCCTTTTAAGTTCGTTTTACCCTCTAACTTTGAAGCTTTTTTTCGGTCTGCTGTCCATTTTTGAGAAATTTTCTTTCAGCTTAGTTTTTGTTTTTCCCTTTAAGATGTTTTCAGTGAAAAAAGATGCTGTTAAATGAAAGGGGGTCTTATTTATACCTGTCAAGGGCTTTTTTTTGTTTGGGAAAATAAGACTAAGTTTTGACACTTTTGAAACTTTCTGTTTGAACATTCAGGATATTTAGTCTAAGTTTTCAACACAAATGGATGTTTTTTTTAAAAGCTCCCCTCCCAATTTTAAAAAAAACTTGTCTTTTGGGTAAGATTTTGCCCAATACTATTACATACCTGTTCGGGTGCCTTCCTATACGAAGTTTCTAGCTTGTCAACTTCATTTTGGGGGGTGCCCTTTTAGCACCCCTTAAAACAAAACAAAACCCCCTTACACAGATTTTGATCTTTCACTTTTTATGGAAACTTAAACCCTTGATAGGGTTTTAGCCCAATTTTTAAATCATGTTAAAATTGTACGGGATGTGTGAAAATTTTTTTTGGGGGTTTCACCCATAACCCAATTTTGTCGATTTAAATTTAAAATTTTCCGGGAAAACAAGGGTCAAAAATTTCCCCAAAAAAAAACCCCAAAAAGTAAAAAATTTAAAAGGGGTTTAAAGCTTTTCCCTTGGATATACCCCCATTACTCGGTAGGTTTTGGATTTAACTGTGTTTGGTTATAACATGTTTTTCCCTGTACTGCCCTCATTTGAAATGATACACTTAATATCCCATCATCTGCACTTCTGGGTTACTAAGCCTAAAAATACTTTCGATTCCTGGAAAAAAAATTACATTTTCCCCCCCAAAACTGAAAAACCCCAAATGAAGGTTTATTTTTTTTTTTTTTTCAGCCATTTTTTGCCTTTAAAATTTATGTTTATTTTGACCAGCCTTCCCCTTAAATTTCAAAACTTTTTTCCTGTGGTGGGACATATTTTTAAAAGGACACTGGACATAAAGGGGCCCATAAAAAAATTTGAAAAAAAAGCCACACGGGTTAAACCAAAATCCAAAAACCATTGCAATGCATTTTTGAAAAAAATTTTAAATATAATTCAAATTGATAAAAAATCTACTGGCATTTTTACATGGTTAAAAAATTTTGGAAATGTTTTTCTGAACAGTCTGCAGCATTCTTATTTCATAATCAAAAAACTACATCAGACGCCATAATTTAAGGTGTATCTTGACAGCAGTATAATATAAATCAATTGGCATCTTCCAACAAATTCATCAAGACAGAAGATCATTTTTTAAGTACTGCAAAAACCCCATTTCAGAGAGCTAGTTTCTCCAAACTGCAAGGATGAGTGCAGCTTCCCATTTTTCCATCCTATGTACCATACTTTTACCTTAAAACAGTTTACGTACTGTAAATTTAATGAAAATCAACTATGAGCTTTATCTAAATTTTGTTGGTTTTGGTAACTAGACAGTGTGGTTAAGTTGCAAGTACCTTCACAATTTTGGTTTAACCATCACCTACCAGTACCACCATGCAGCACTGCAATGTCAACAATAATGCTTCTACATTTTGATGAGTCACTGCCAGTGGTGAAAATGTTTTCAAACGGAGATGTTCAAAAACTGAGGGAAAAATAAAATGCACTATGAATACTATCAGAATATATAAAATGATGAGTATTCGGGCCCAACCTGCCAAATCTAGGCCTGGGACTAGGGTGAGACATGGCCAGTTGGACTTGCGGATAGGGAAATGCTTGTTGTAGGCTCAAGGGCAATTTATGGGAGTCCTTTGCCTTTAACATGTTATGTTATGTTACAGTATGCAGTATGCAGTATGTTACAGTATGCATGAAATTTAGGACTAAAGATCTGTGCAGTCGAGTTTTCTAATGCTCAGCTGACATGCCTGGCACTAGCAGAAAGTTGTCTGCCACTCACTTTTTGTATGACTAGTAGTACTGCAGTACACTACGATTATGAAAGATAGGCCTAGGCCCTTTGTTTTTTGCACAATTCTGACCTGGTTACTTTATAGGAGGGAATGAAAGTCATAGAATACCATCCACTGGCAGCATGTGCTGAAACGTGCCACCAAGTTTTCATTATTTTGAAAAGAATCACTAGGCCTAGGCCAAAGTGCATCAATATCAGGCGGCGCAGAAGTTATACCATGAAAAACAAATAGAAAAAAAAAAAAGAAAAGGTCAAACTCCACACAGAAGATCTTCAGATCATAGTACATAATGCACCTTGGGGGATAGCCTCCTATTAAAAATTATCTGTCAACCATCTTAGGCCTAGGCTGTACCAATACATGAAATTCATCAGAATTTGCTTAAAATCCTTTCTGAAAATGAAATCTAGTAGCTTAGGGGCCAATCCGCACAGGGGACTAGTAGTGAGTAGGCTAACCTTATCCCTAATCTGTAATCAAAGCCCAGTCTCCAGACACAATCGAACCCCAGGTGGAACCCCTGAGTCCTGACAAAACCCGTTTAAAATAGGGTGACGTTCTCTCTTTAGTCGCATGTGTTACATTCGGCCTTAACGTTAGTACTTGTACTAGTAGCCCTAGGTCTAGCCTAGGCAAAAGAAATATTAGTATAGCCTAGGCCCCCTAGTAGTAATAATACTATTGTAGGCTATATTGTTTACACGTTAAGAGGCAATCGTGCATCAGGAATGCACACAAGTCAATGCAACTCCTCGCCTATTAATCGCGATGTAAACTATGGGTGTTGCAACGAGTGAAGCGATATTAGAAAAATACAGAAGAGAGGCTGATATTATTATACATCATTAGAAAGAAGAAAAAATACTCTTCAGCGCTGGATAGTTTCATTATATCGGTTACATAGGAAATTTCGAAAAAAACATACTTTTTCTCCTACTCTGATGTTCAGGCTTGTAATCCTCGAATGCAGGCTAATTTCCAAACCTTTTGGACCCAGCGTAGATGGATATTCATTTTAAAATCAATTGGGCAAAATCTGTTACGTTCTGTGATTCGTCAGTTTTCTAATATCAGTGCACTCCTGACCAATGGTAAACCATGTTTTTTACATATACTCACACCAGGGATTTAAGACGGTATTTTTTTAATGAGTGACGTCACTAACGGCTTTTCTTCACCAATCAGAAAAGGGATGTCAAAACAGAGGGCAGGCTATTTGTTGTCTGTTACAACTATTGCTTTGTAAATGCCGTGATATGAATACTTACAATGTTTCCTATGTTTTCTGATCAAAGTGCAATATGCAACTCTCAAAGTCTCAGCATGTTTAGTAAAGGCACTAAATTTGTAATAGGGATGGACCCTTTATTCCTTCTCACCAAAAAAATCACCAAAAGGTACAGTAGATAAGGCGGATATATGGTGGTAAGGAAGGGGACTTTTTGGCTACTAAAAGTCAGCCTCCACATATGCAAAATGTAAGGAAAGGAGAAAAAGATACACAAATAGAAAGTAACATCAGGAAAATGACATCAAAAGTCAAATAACATAAAAGTTTGTATCCCAAGAATAATGTTACAGTCAAATTAAATAAAAAAAAAAAACAACTTACTAAGTAACACAGGCATCTCTCTATTACAAAGTAAATGAACTTGTATTTATGTGGAACGGGACAGAAAGCTGAAGCAGTAGGCAAATTGCTGTGTGTAAAGTACTTGCAGTAAGATGCACATAACTTTCTTGGTGCTACTATTAACTTGATTTTCTTATTTTAACATCACTATGGTAATAGTTCCAGTTAAAAAGTACTCTTTACATGTCTATTGGAAGGGAAATTTTCAAAACAAAAAAAATTTCCCCTTTTTTTCCCTTAACCCAAATGGGTTTAAAATCCCCACAAAAGAAAAAAAATATTTTAAAATGATTTGTAATGTTTTTAAAAGCAAAATTAAAAAATTTATAAAAATAAAAGGTTTTTAAAAATTTTAAGAGGGTTAATTAAATCAAAAAGGGGTGCTTTTTTTGGGGGAAAAGTTTTAAAAACAATGCGAATAGGGAAATTTCGTTTTCCTAATTTTTTTAAGGGCAAAAAAATTAAATTAAATTTTAGTAAAACACCAAATTTTAAAAGGGGGAAAAATTTTTCTTACAAAAAATTTAAAAGGAAGAGAAAGGGGTTTTTAAAAAAGGGAAGACCTTTGGAAATAAAAAGGGTAAAACACAAAAACTTAAAAAACAAAAAAATTTTACAAACTTAACCCCCCCAAAATTAAGGAAAAATAAAATTTTACCAAAAAACCCCCCAAACCCAATTAAAAAAAAAAAAAAAACAATTCCTGCCGGGAAACCCAATAGGCCAAAAAAGGGGTTGTTTTTATTAAAAAGGAGAACTTGGCATTTTTGTTTTTTATCAAAACCCTTTTTTTTTTTTTAAAAAAAAATTTTGTTTAACACAAATGCCCCAGAAACATAAATTTTACTTTAAAAAAAAATTTAAAAAATTTTCCCCTTTTTTAAAAATCGTGAAGGGGAAAAAAAAGAAATTTTTTGGGGGGCATTTTAATGGGGAAACAAAATTTAAAAAATTCCCCCAAAATAACAGGAAAAATTTAAGAAAATAAAAATTTACAAAAACAAAAAAAAAAATAACAAATTTTCAAAAGGGAACGTTTAAAACCATAAAAACCGAAAAAATTTTGAAATTTCCCCCCTGTTTTTTTGGGCTTTTAATTTTTTTCCCATTTTTTTTTTTTTTTTTTTTTTTCCAAAAAGCGTTTTTTAAAACCACTAATTTAAAAAGAAAAACAACTAAAAAGGTTCAAGGGTGCTTAATCTTTTTAATAAGTAAAAACCCAAATAAAAAGATACCCCCCTGTTGCTGGTTTTTTAAAAGCCCCGGAAAAATTTTTCATAAATCTTTGCCCTCTTTTAAATTTTTTAAAAGAAAAGTATTTTAAATTTAAAAGGGAAAATTCCCTTTAGTTTTCCAAAATTTTCCCCTTTTGCAAAATTAAAAGGGGAGATTCCCCGGGGGTTTTTGAAATTTTTTGACACTAAAACAGATTTTCTTCTGTCTCGCCCCAAAAGGAAAATGGAAAATTACCCTTTGGTAATGCTTAGGGGAAAAGAAACATAATTTTTGTGTTTTCATTAAAAAAATTTTTTTTAAAACAAAATCCAAAAAAAAATTTCTAAAGAGGTTTTCTAAAATGATTTTTATAATTTTTATTCCCATTAAAAGTTTTAAAAACCAATTTAAAACAATTAAATGGGAAATTTTTCAAAAATTTTAAAATACGGGGTTTTGGAAAAGGAAAAAAAAAGCCCCCAATCAAAGTAATTTAATTCCTGTTAATTTTAATGAGGACAAAATACTTAAAACCCAAATAAAATTTTTAAATTAAAACTAGGATTTTTGCCCAAATAAGGAAGAAAAAGCACATTTTAAAATTTTGTTTCCCAAACAAAATAATCAAACAAAAAAAAACAAAACAAAATTTCTTAAAGTTTTAAAAAAGGGTCAAAAAACAACCTCCAGGTTTAAAAAATTTTTTTTTTCTTTTGTTTTAACTAAAGGTTTTTCTTTAATTTTTTTAAATTTAATTAAAAGGGGGGAAAATAGAACTTTTAATTTTAACCCTTTTTAAAAAAACTTTTTTTTTTTAAAATTTCTTAAACCCCTAATAACTCAACCTTCAGTCAAAACCATTGCTTTTTTAAAACCCCTCAAATTTTACCTGTGGAAACCATTATTTTAAATAAATTGTAAATTGTTTTGCAAATTTGAATAAAAAGACAAAAAAAAAATTTAAAATTTTTAAAAAAATTTACTCCCAAAATTTTTTCGGCCAAAAGAATAAAAATCAAAAGCCCCACTCCAAAATTTTAATTAGTTGCAGATCTTAACCCGTTTTTAAACCTTAATTCTTCTTTCGGGAAATTTAAATTTCCCTAAAATAATTTTTTTGGGGAAAAATTTTTTAAAAGGAAAATTAATCCAAGGGAAAAAGAAAAATAATTTCCGAAAGGTTTAAAAAAAAATTTCCAAAAAAATATTCAAAGAATTTTCCCAAAATTGAAAAACAAATGAAAAAAGGAAAATTTGGGAAAATAATAAACTGGGGGAACTTTAAAAATTCCTTTTTTAATTCTTTCAATCCTTAGAAAAAGGAGATTTTAAAAAGGGTAACCCCTTTTACAAAAAAAACCACACATAAAAAGTTTAATTTTAAAAGGGATCTTTTTTCAATTTTTAAAAATTCCTTTTTTTAAAACAAAAAAAATTTAATACCAATTTCTAAAAAAAATTATAAAATTTTTCAATTTAAAAGCATTTTTTAATCCATTTAATTAAAGGTTGGAAAAGGTAAAAAAATTCCCCCTAAGAAAGGTTTCATAAAAGGGCAATTTAAAAATCAACCAACTCTCAAAAAAAGCCGAAAAATTTTAAAAGGCCGAAAAGGGTTTTAACTTTGGGGGAAAGGCGAAAAAATTTTGTTTAATCAAAATTAAAAAAAAAAAAGGGGTTAACCTTCTTTTAAAAATTTTTAAAGCCGGAATAATTGATTTAAAATGGGGCTGAATTTTTTTTAAAACAGAAAAGAAAATTTTTGAAAAGTAAATGATTAAAATTGAAAAAAACCAAATTTCCCAAAAAATTTTTAATTTAAAACCCCATTCCCCCATTAAAATTTCCGGGGTTTAAAACTTTTAGGGCCAAAAAACCACAAACCTTTTTAAAATAAAATTTTAAAAAAACCCCAAATTTGGGGGGTTGCTCCCTATATGGGCATTTCATTTTTTGGGAAATATTTTTTGTTTAATTTATTTAAATAGTAAAAAAGGAAAAAAAATTTGGAAAAAAAAACACTTTTTGGGTTTAAACCAAATCAAAAAAAATTAGGCAATAAAATTTTATCCCCAAGAAAGGGAAATAATTTTTAAATTTTTAAACCTAACAAAAATTCAGGGACCAAAAACTTTTAAATTATTTGACCACGGGGTAATACCGGGAAAGGGGAAAAAGGGGGGAAAACCTTTTTTAAAAAATTTTTTCCCCTTTTTTTTCCCATCCCAAATTTTCCCCCGGAAAAAACCTTAAAAAAATTTTAAATTTTTTAAATAAAAATAGAACCCAAAATAGGTAAAACATTATTCAAAAAAGCTTTTAACCCCAGGTAAATAAAACTAAAAAAAAAAACCAAAAAACCCAATTGAACAATAAAATTCCATTTCCTTACAAATTTCCGAAAGCAGTTTTGTTTTTTAATAGTTTTCAAATAATTTTTTTTGGGAGGGGAGGGGAATTTTAAAAATAAAAAAATGTTTTTTTAAAAAAGAACCTTTTTAATATTTAAAAAATAAAAACAAAAAAATTTCTGTTTCCAACCCCCTTAATTTCAAAAAAACCCTGGGGAAAACAGGAAAAGGGGATTTTTTCCTAAAACCCAGGTATTCCTTTATGCAGTACAAAACCCCTCCCCAAATTTGAAAGGGCCTGTTCCCATTTATTTAAATGGTTAACAAAAGGGGCTGATACAAATATTTTGGCAATTGTCCCACAAACGGGAAAATTAGAGGGAACCCCCCCCTATAGTAAATTAAAAACACCCTTCTCCGAAAAAATTGAAAAGGGAAGGGGGGGGGAAATTTGCAGCCCAAATGGACCAAATTCCAAAAAGGGCATTGTTTTGTGGGTTTGGTCCATAAAAATTTTGTCTTAGCCTAAAAACTTTTTTAAAAAATCACTGTTTTGTAAGGCTACAGTCCTCGACAAAAATGATGGGACAAAACAAGCAAAACAAGCATGCGTGAGATCGTCATCCCCTTGTCTGCATCCCCTCTCCCCTGTTCAATGTTGCAGCAGACAAACGTGTTCTGAGACTTCAACATTGATGTGGGGAGCAGGGTGTCCCATGTGCTTTTGTCAAGGATTGTAGCAGCGAGCAATGCACATATGTATGCAGCCATGTGTTAACAGTGCACTTTAAAATAGGACATGAGAGCAGTCCTGCTAACCAATGTCACAATAGGGGGCACGGCTGCTCAATATTAACATAGCTAGTGACAAGGAGGGTATTCTGGTTATGGAACAATATACTTACTGTACACAGTAGGAATTACAGCAAGGCCATGGCAAGACTAGCACTAAGTTACCGTTGTTTACTGTTCGCTTGAGTACTGAAGCTAGGCTTCTTATTAATACAGCATTGTATGGTATGATAAGTTGCTGTCTTACTCTGAAAAAATTCACGGTTTGGAAACTTTCTAAAAATCATAAACTGTCAGATACGGCCTAGGTTGTAAGGAAATGATCCTCTACATATCAGTTCATGGTTTGAGATAATTTTGTAGTCATTTCAGGTGTCTGAATGACAAGCTTTTTGATATGTGAAACCTACATCGCTTCCTTACCTTCTATTTACCTGTGTACCCCTCACCTACCTGCAATTAGTTCCTGGCAAATTTGTGATAGCACAGTAAATGTGGGCACCCTCAGAACAAGCAGGCCCTTCCTCCCCTTCCCCTTCCTGCTTCATCTGCCCCAAGCTTTGGTAAAACAAAAGTGAGAATTGTGATTAAGGTTCTTATTGGCCTACCATGATATTTTTGGGGGTGGGGGTGGGAGGCCTGTACACATGCTAAAAAAATTATTTCTGGTGCCAGTCTATGGGGGTATCAATACTAGCTGACCTAAATGGGTTTGAAGTTTGGATCAGTATACTTTCCATTAAAGTGTCTGTTGCATCACCCACACATATTTAATTATTTACAATTGGTTACTGCACTTTGATTGACATAAATTAAACAAAACCATTACTTGTGCCATCAGTGGTGTAGCTAGCCCAGTGCATAGCAGACAGCTCACACACAGTAGTGTGTGGATACTGCTGTGAACAATTTTCATTCAGCATTGGCTTCTGTGTAGCTTCTTCTGGGAGGTGCAGTAGACAGGTGTTATCTTTCCATTGGAGAGTTGGAGAGGGGGGGGGGTGGGGGCTAGAGGTAAGCTTTGTAGAGAAAATTTTTACTGTCTTGGGTAAGATTTGCATGTTCCCCTTTCAACCCTTAATCCATTATCTATTTCAAAAAGGTTTCTTTCCTCTGTTTTATCAAACTTACTTCATTGCTTCTTCAATTTCAAACTACAATTTCATCCCAGGCAGTAAGCATTCTCCCAACAAGGTGTAATTCCAACCCTCCCTCCAATTTGAATAGAAACATCTTTTTACTGCACTTCCAGACAAAGTTACATTAGTCTTACTGACTGGAAATTGTTCAAGGTCATATACTGCAGAGTGTGGTGTGTGATTGTATTGCTACTGTTATCTGACCTTGTCTTTGCAGGGTGCAATTGGCTACCTTCTTTAGACCCTTTACATTAACCATGGCATTAAAAGTGTACTGTTTCATTCAATTGAACAGAGGGGATGATGAAGTGTTACCTCAGATCTGGTGATTACTATTTTTAATGCATGTTAAACATTACAAATCGGATTTTATAGTAGTGTGTTTTTTGCGTAAAGAATGGTGTGTACTTTAACATCCTCTTTGGACTAAGGCCATACAAGAGAAGAACATTTCCATACAAATGGAAGTTTATGACTAGTTACCACAGTTGGTACTGTAGTAGTCCACAGCAGTGTTTCTTTCAGAGTGCATTGTTCTCTCTACAGCTCAATCGTGAAGAATTATTTCCAGAAATATTTTCAAGGAATTGGTGACAAACGCTTACCTGGTAAGATTCATGCTGTTCTCTTACATCTGTAGGTATTATATTTCCAATTTGTCAGAATAATATTCTGTCAAAAAAATTGATTTAGGGGATTTGGAAATGTACTGTAAAGAAAGTGGAATAAGGTTTTTGAACATGTGTAAGTCCTGTTCAACATACATTTAAAATAGCGAAGTGCAGACTCTTGAAATGTTATTAACATATGCACAGTGATAAAGTATATCCAAAGAGCATAAAATGCAACAGTATGAAAGTTTTGTCATTTTCTATTGCATCTTGCAGACAAGTACAGATTTATATTCAAGTTAGTATGGAATCATGACACAGGCTAATTGATGGGGTTGATATTGACAAAAGACAGATAAAAGTAATAATGAACATGGAATGGAGGCATTGTAGTATATAGGGTTTGAAAGTAAAGGTTGACCCCTATAACCACCCAATCTGTTTGCCTAACCCAAACTGTGGTGCAATATTAAAAGATTCATAGTTTGTATGCAGTTGTACTTAATGCTAAATTTCATTTTCAGAGCAATTCCGTAAAGTAATAAACCAAAAGAAAAATTACATAAATTGCCCTTAATCACTGGATGCAGTTTCAGCTTCTTTCTTTGCTACCCTTTGAGTTATGACATGCATATGAAACTTGTTTTTGTGTTGATTTTGAAGATATGCATGATATTTGCTGTCCTCTATGTGCAAACAAATCTGAAATGTGACCATTTACAGTACCCTAATATTGTGAGACGCACACTGCCTAAAAGTGCCCAATTTAAAACACTTGTTACTTGGCACTTAATAATGTAAGATTATTGTACGTGCATTATTTAATAGTAGACAGGTAGTACTTGAAGTCTGACAAATTTGATTAAGATTATACTTAATTTATAATAATACCACGTTTTCTGTGATGGAGGTACATTTTTGTAAATTTTCGCATGTGTACATCTGTCACATTGACATTTTTGTAAATGTGGTGAGAATGCAATAAAAACTTCAACTGACTTTTAATGATATGTGTAGATTGAAACCTTCTTTAGAACATGGATAGTAATTTTAACTGGTATTTTGTTTCAAAACACAGCAATTTTTTAAGTGAAAATTGCACACTGAAAAAATGATGTTCTTTGCATACGTCCATCACAGAGAGCTAATTTCATCATTTCTCCAGTTTGGTGCAGAGAACAGGAACTGAAACTCTGTTGAAGTTTAGTACAAGGTAGATGTTCCACAAAACCCAAGTAAAATCTCACCTTTTATCTATAGCTATTGAGAGAAATGAATAAACTCTCCGGAATGTACGTCCAACTGTATGGAATTGCCCTTCAAGATACACTCACGTGTTCATAGTATTATCCAATATTTAACTTCAAGAGATCAAACTGTTCATTTAGCTGAAAATTTCTTACACATTTTAGGGCTTTAATTCCAGCTTAATCAGAGAGGTACTCTATTCATATTGATTTTACTTATGAGAAATCTGATAGATTAACATGCACCTCATGAATCTTTTGTAGTTGTATTTTTCTTTCTTCTAATTAATGTAGGTCGAAAAGAAGTACTAGCTTTTTGGAGGAGAACAAACTGAATAAAGATTGGAAAACCATTCATACCAAGGTAATGAATGAAGTCAGACAGATTGAGAAAATTGCAGAACAAAGACGGAAGCAGTGGGAGTAATTAGATACAATGTCTCACATCGGTGATGGGTGATGGATGTTAAGACGTGATGTCTGCTTCTGCATTCTGTGTATTGCATGGATTTGGTCGATTTGTGTATATATTTTTCATTTTCTGTCACAATCTTTACTGTTATTTGAGGCAATTGTGTTCAAGGAACTTAAGTCCTTACTTTTCCATTACATGTATGCTTAAAAAGTATACTGTGCCTCTTCACAGAATAAAAAGAGGGGCAAAGAGGTTAATAGCAATTTGTTCCTCTACCTGTACAGTAGAACAGTTTAGTCAGTTATCATGTGCATTTGTGCTTCACATGCAAATTGTTAAAAAAAAAAAAACGCTTTTTGGAGTAAAAAAAGCATAAAATAAGACCACAGTTCATGCTAAAGTGATTAATTAAATTACAACAAGTCACTCAAAGCACAAAAAAGTATTGGATGTTACCACAAGTAGGAAAAATCATGTATTAGAATTCTATTTATTTTGAAAATGGGTGAGGTGGGTTCTTCGTGTAATTTCAGTTTTTACATTATCTGGGAGGAAGTTGAAGATTTGTAAATTGATTTATTGTTTATTTAAGGTTTGATGTTTGTGGAGGCAATTTTGAGTTGCCAGAAGTCTTCTCTCTTGTATTGAGGAATCACCATGTATCTAACTTCCAAGTGGATATTTGATTGGGTCATGGATGAAGGATTCTGTTCCATCTGGTACAAATCAGGTGTTTGTATTTACTTGCAATGGGTGAGATTTTAAGTGGTTGCTTTTGCCACATTAAAAAAATTCAGTAATGGCAGAGAACATACCACTAGTCTTCATATGGATTTTTAAACTTGTTGACTCACCAAGGGAGAAATTTCATCATTGATGTGAGATGGAAGTTGAAACTGCTTATATTTTTAATACCATTGTCATGTATTTTATCGATATTTCACTCCTAAGTTTTGCTTTTAAACTAAATGCATTGGACAAAGTCATTTGTAAAAACATTACTTTTCATTTTCTGTTAAAGCTTTGCCTCATCTTGAAGTTATTCAATGAGGTTAATGTTAATTAGGTGGGATCTTTCGTCATTTAAGCTTTTGAGAGACATGGGAGGAGGTTGCCTATTTTTGTACAGTACAGTTCTGTTTTTCACCTGTGTTTTAGCTGGAGGCAATGTTAAAATGCCAAGAGCCCTCCTTCTGTGGTGTAGGTTCATCATTTTTAATTATATTTCAATTTAGCCTTCTGTGGACATATTATTTTAAGGTTAATTAAAAAAACACAGAAAGTTATCTTCCATACCATCAGAAATTGTCAAGAAATACAGGCTTTCTTTTAAAGGAAAGTGTAAAGATTGGACATCAGTTGATACAAAAGTGATGTATGAAGTTGGAAAATCAAAATCAACAAAGAACAACATTAAGGGGGTGATACTTTTAAATATGTGCTGCTTCATGTTTCTCACTATTCCCATGAAATGCATTGTGAATGCACTTGATAGGCTGGAGGTCGTTCTTAATGCATGCTGCTTGTGTATTCAACAGTTTGATTCGGACTAAATAGTGTGAGGTTAATTTTAATTAAGTGGGGCCTTTGTGTTAGAGCTTTTGAGAGGCATGCATGGGAGGAGGTTGCCTATTTTTGTACAGTACAGACAGTTCTGTATTTCACTTGTGTTTTACCTGGAGGCAATGTTAAAATGCCAAGAGCCCTCATGGAAATGTATTTGCCTGTGAATGTTGCGGTCTGGGCATGATGGTGATTGCTGGCCTAGTGTCAGTCAGTCATAATAATATCATTTCATTATTTTATGTTTCTTCATTTTGTATTAAAGTCAATATTCTTCCAATAAGACATGTAAAGAAGTACATGTTAGACTGGGAAGCTATTAACCATAGTGATGTATAAAATAAGAAAATCAAAGTTAATAGTAGCACCAAGAAAGTTATGTGCATCTTACTGCAAGTACTTTACACACAGCAATTTGCCTACTGCTTCAGCTTCTGTCCCGTTCCACATAAAATACAAGTTCATTTACTTTGTAATAGAGAGATAGCCTGTGTTACTTAGTAAGTTGTTTTTTTTTTCTTTAATTTGAGTGTAACATTATTCTTGGATACAAACTTTTATGTTATTTGAACTTTTGATGTCATTTTTCCTGATGTTACTTTCTATTTGTGTATACTTTTTCTCCTTTCCTTACATTTTGCATATGTGGAGGCTGACTTTTAGTAGCCAAAAAGTCCCCTTCCTTACCACCATATATCCGCCTTATCTACTGTACCTTTTGGTGATGTTTTGGTGAGAGAGGAATAAAGGGTCCATCCCTATTACAAATTTAGTGCCTTTACTAAACATGCTGAGACTTTGAGAGTTGCATATTGCACTTTGATCAGAAAACATAGGAAACATTGTAAGTATTCATATCACGGCATTTACAAAGCAATAGTTGTAACAGACAACAAATAGCCTGCCCTCTATTTTGACATCCCTTTTCTGATTGGTGAAGAAAAGCCGTTAGTGACGTCACTCATTGAAAAAATACCGTCTTAAATACCGGTGTGAGTATATGTATAAAACATGGTTTACCATTGGTCAGGAGTGCACTGATATTAGAAAACTGACTAATCACAGAACGTAACAGAGTTGCCCAATTGATTTTAAAATGAATATCCATCTACGCTGGGTCCAAAAGGTTTGGAAATTAGCCTGCATTCGAGGATTACAAGCCTGAACATCAGAAGGTAGGAGAAAAAGTATGGTTTTCTTCGAAATTTCCTATGTAACCGATATATGAAAACTATCCAGCGCTGAAGAGTATTTTTTCTTCTTTCTAATGATGTATAATAATATCAGCCTCTCTTCTGTATTTTTCTAATATCGCTTCACTCGTTGCAACACCCATAGTTACAATCGCGATTAATAGGCGAGGAGTTGCATTGACTTGTGTGCATTCCTGATGCACGATTGCCTCTTAACGTGTAAACAATATAGCCTACAATAGTATTATTACTACTAGGGGGCCTAGGCTATACTAATATTTCTTTAGCCTAGGCTAGACCTAGGGCTACTAGTACAAGTACTAACGTTAAGGCCGAATGTAACACATGCGACTAAAGAGAGAACGTCACCCTATTGTTAAAACGGGGTTTTGTCAGGACTCAGGGGTTCCACCTGGGGGTTCGATTGTGTCTGGAGACTGGGCTTTGATTACAGATTAGGGATAAGGTTAGCCTACTCACTACTAGTCCCCTGTGCGGATTGGCCCCTAAGCTACTAGATTTCATTTTCAGAAAGGATTTTAAGCAAATTCTGATGAATTTCATGGTATTGGTACAGCCTAGGCCTAAGATGGTTGGACAGATATTTTTAAATAGGAGGCTATCCCCCAAGGTGCATATATGTACTATGATCTGAAGATCTTCTGTGTGGAGTTGACCTTTTTCTTTTTTTCTTTTCTATTGTTTTTCATGGTATAACTTCTGCGCCGGCCTGATATTGAATGCACTTTGGCCTAGGCCTAGTGATTCTTTTCAAAATAATGAAAACTTGGGTGGCACGTTTCAGCACATGCTGCCAGTGGATGGTATTCTATGACTTTCATTCCCTCCTATAAAGTAACTCAGGTCAGAATTGTGCATAAAACTATAGGCCTAGGGCCTATCGTTCAGTAATCGTAGTGTACTGCAGTACTACTAGTCATACAATAAGTGAGTGGCAGACAACTTTCTGCTAGTGCCAGGCATGTCAGCTGAGCATTAGAAAACTCGACTGCACAGATCTTAGTCCTCAATCATGCATACTGTAACATACTGCATACTGCATACTGTAACATAACATAACATGTTAAAGGCAAAGGACTCCCATAAATTGCCCTTGAGCCTACAACAAGCCATTTCCCTATCCGCAAGTCCAACTGGCCATGTCTCACCCTAGTCCCAGGCCTAGATTTGGCAGGTGCCAGAATACTCATCATTTTAAATATTCTGATAGTATTCATAGTGCATTTTATTTTTCCCACAGGTTTTGAACATCTCATTTTGAAAACATTTTCAACACTGGCAGTGCCTCATCAAAATGTAGAAGCATAATTGTAGACATTGCAGTGCTGCATGGTGGTACTGGTAGGTGATGGGTTAAACCAAAATTGTGAAGGTACATTGCAACTTAACCAGCACTGTCTAGTTACCATACCAACAAAATTTAGATAAAGCTCATAGTTGATTTTCATTAAATTTACAGTACGTAAACTGTTTTAAGGTAAAAGTATGGTACATAGGATGGAAAAATGGTAAGGCTGCACTCATCCTTGCAGTTTGGAGAAACTAGCTCTCTGAAATGGTATTGCAGTACTTAAAGAATGATCTTCTGTCTTGATGAATTTGTTGGAAGATGCCAATTGATTTAGTATTATACTGCTGTCAAGATACACCTTAAATTATGGCGTCTGATGTAGTTTTTTGATTATGAAATAAGAATGCTGCAGACTGTTCAGATACATGTCTAAATTGTTGAACCTATGTAAATATGCCAGTAGGATCTTGATACAATTTGATTGATATTAATAGTTTTTCATAAGATGCATTGCAATGGTTTATGGATTTTGGTCAGACTGTGTGCTATTTTCTCAATTTTTTATGCCCTTCATGTCCAGTGTCCTTTCAAAACTATGTCTACCAGCAGGAATAAAAGTTTTGAAAGTAAAGGGAAGGCTGGTCAACATAAACGATACTTCAAAGGCAAATATGCTTCAAAAAAGATAAGACCTTCATTTGAGTTGTCAGTTGGGGAACATGTAATTTTTTGCCAGGAATCGAAAGTATTGTTAGGCTTAGTAACCCAGAGAGTGCATGATGATGTATATGAAGTGTCATCATTTCAGAATGAGTCATGTACAGAAAAGCATGTTATAACCAAGCACAGTAATCCAAAGCCTACAGAGTCACTGAGTATATCCAAGGAAATGCTTCAACCCATGTTAGATGTTCTTACTATCTGGGATTTTTGTGGAGAATTTGTGACCCTTGTTCCTGGAAAATTGATTCAAATACGACAAAATTGCTTATGGGTGAAACCTCCACAAGAAATTTGCACACATGCTGTACAAGTTAACATGATTGACATTTGTCTAAATCCATATCAAGATTTAAAGTTTGCCATAGAAAAGTGGAATGATCAAGTCTGTGTAGATGATGTTTGTTTTGTTTCAAGTGTGCTAAAAGTCACACAAAATGAAGTTGACAAGCTAGAAACTTCGTATAGGAAGGCACTGAACGAGGTATGTAATAGTATGGACAAAAATGCTTACCTAAATGACAAGTTTTGCAAATTGCAGGCAGCTTATGAAAAGACATCACATATTGTGTTGAATCTTAGACATACTATCCTGAATGTTCAGACAGAAAGTGCTAAAAGGGTGCAAACACTTAGTCAAATTATTTCCAAACAAAAAGAAGCCCTTGACAGGTATGAAATAGAACTCCTTGCATTTAACAGCATCATTGTTTCACTGAAAACATCTTATGAAAAGCAAGAAACTAAGCTGAAAGAAATTACTCAAAAATGGACAGCAGACCGAAGAAAGCTTCAAAAGTTAGAGGTAGAAAACGAATCATTAAAAGGTCAAGTTGCAACCTTAACTAAAGATTTAGAACTTGAGAAAAGAAAGAAAGATGCAATGGCATCATCATTAATAGAATTACGACCTAACACCTCAACCAGTGCTTCTGGTATGCTTGTAATGTCTAGGAAAGGTGGAGGAACTAGACGCTCTTCAGCATCAATTCCACTGGTACGTCCAGAGGTGGATGCCTCTGTAGCCAGTGCCAAATCACTGGAGAGGAGGGCCAAACAGCTCAAACAGGTGAGTGTTAACAGGTGTTTTATCTTAACTTTGTAAAATTGTACAAAAACAATATGGGATGGAGAGGTGTTGTTTGGCAATGTTTGTTTCCAATTTGAATGTTTCCAATTTGAATACACTGTCATTTTGGCAAAATGAAAATGTCAACAAAATGACAAAATTTGGGAAACACTCGGTTTATCACCTCACAAAATCAAGAGTGTTCAGAAAGGGGGACTTCCCCACAACCTCAAGCTTTATGTCCTTTACATTGGGAAAATGCTGTAGGGTCTCAGTGAACAAATTTAATGAATGTGATATTTTAATTTTTTAATTCTGAAGGTACTTTATGCAATCTCAAGCAAGGAAGGTACATCTGATGCTGATGTGGTAGCTGTTTTGGCCGAGTACTTTAAGCAAAATCCCCAGATAGCCACCCAGTCCTTGGATAAATCTAATGTGAGGCCCTCAAGCTTGCATGGTAAGGTAATTTTCTTCTTCCTCTGAATTACTTCTTGATAGTTTGTATGGATGTAACACTGTACCTCAATTTCAGGGACTTCATTGATGTTTCCCCCCCCCAGAATATTTGCCAGAGAGCCAAAATTTCAAAATCATATGGCAGCTCAATTTGAATGTTTATATACACACATGAATCCCATTATTTCAATTATTCCCCAGACAGGAGACCCCCACCATCAACACTGAGATACTGTACATCAGTGTTTACTCTGTGGTGCAATACATAACCAATGTGCTGACAAGCCCAACTGAAAGAAATAGTGACAATGAAGTCTCAGGAAGTTGTGTCAATTAGTTGGGTGGGGGTGAATGGGAATGAAAGCTTTTGTGTGCTATGTAAATTCCCCCTGTCCCATAGCTGGAGATGCAGTGGTGACTGTTTTCAGCAACTCCTAATCTTGCAGGGAGTATGGGTAACCACTTGTATATTGTTCCTCTCCGTAGGCCTATCTATACACTTTATCAGAAGAATATTCTGCACAGGAAAACCCATGGACTTTGTCATGAAAATTTATGAATTGTTGTTAGGGTGTCTTTAACACATGTACGTTAGGAAAATTTTTTTGGCCTTGATGATCAATTGCAATGTAATTTACATTTTTGCTTTTGTTCTGACTGTTGTACTTTCACTCTTGAACACATATTTTACAAACTAGGTATTATGGATTTGTATTTGCCTATTGCAATAGGCATAATATCAAAGTATTAAAAGAAGCTTCACACTGGGAATAAAGGATGTGGGAGGAAATGGAAGCAGAGCAATGAAGAATTTACACAATACTGTATGTATAAAATAAAAGCATTGTATCAGGTACAGAGATCTGAAGGTACAGTACTATAACTTTTAAACCTAAAGCTAACTGGCTGCATGCTGAAAGCTGTACAGTATTTTAAGCTTCGGCTATATGTCTTCAATACTCTGAAATCTGCTTTCATGTTTCCCTGTGTCATCTAATTAGCATATTATTGACATTATGTTTTATCATTTACAGAACTTACTCCTGCAGAGACAGTTGACCTCAAAGTGTTGCTGTCATTGCCCATGAGCAAAGTTCGGAGTCTCAGGATTTTCTTAAGGAATTTGAACATCAACGTCCTCCCAAGTGAAAGCAAGATCTATAGTGAACTGCAAGGTAAGTCCTGCACCTACTGTGAAGCATTCTAAATTTTTCATTACCCCAGTAACTTTGTTTATTTTGTTTCAGGGGTATGCTGTTCAATTTCCTTCTTATTTGTGAGTAGCAAATATGAAAGTGAGACTGATGGCAGTTTTGAATGACTAAATTGTGTTGTGAGTTTGAGTTCGTTGAGAGTTTTACACCTCAACTTCTAACCATCTGAGTTTCATAATATATATTATACTGTAGTGGATAAAAAGAAGTGCTTCACTTTCCCTTTGACTTTGCCGTTGTGGTGAGGTTCCTTGTGAGAAGTGTTTCCGCTAAGCCACTGTGAGGCAATTTTGATGCAATGGCTTGTCAATTTGACACACTGATGCTTGTGGAAAAAAAAAGGAAAAAGGAGGGTTTTATTTTTTCCCACAGTTGATGTGTACATACAGTTCCACAAAACTGAAATTCCGGTGAGACAAATTTTCTCATATTGAGTGTATTGACCCTAAATGTTTAATTTCTTAAAGGAAACAGTGTTGTGAGTACCATAGTTTTAACCATAGTTTTGTAGGGCACACAAATGATGTAGGAGTATACACAGTTAAGCATGTTTAATTTTCCTACAGAACGACAAAAAGTTTATCGCAGTGACAAACCGAAGGTGGAAGTTGGTACATGTATGCTGAAGAAGACAACCACCTCAGAGAAAACAGAGACAGCTTTCATCAGATTTAAAAGCATCAAACAACATGCAGAGCAGACCATTAGAAGGCATTTTGAAACAGGCTTGTTAGACTGCAGCAGCCATTTCCAAGAGAAGATTTGGATCAAAATTGGGGTGATTTTTTGTTTCTACTTTAACATTAGCCTTTTTCTGCTTTATCTGTGACTGGGACCGTATGTGAAAGAGAAAATTTGTCACCATGCAGGCTTCGACAAATCCCCCGCCCGACAGTCCGGGACAAGTAAAAACTTACTCGGGGAAGTGCATTGTTCAATATCATAGCCCGCCGGGCAAGTACCCTTCCGAAGTAGTTTAAAGGCGTATTAAAAGTGGACAAATAGATATTCATGCGGACAAGTAGACTAAGAGAACAGCTAGCCCGATGGACAAGTAATCAAAAAAGAATTTGTCGAAGCCTGCACCATGTGTCCTCTAAAGCCCTTACCTTCGTAGCAGTTCTCGAACATGTATGCTCTTGAGCGTAGTGATTCTAACACCTGTGATCATACACAGCTCAGAGCTGAACATTAACGATTGCCCAACTGCCGGGGGTAAGTAAACATTACATTTGGGCAAGTGGTTTCTAACCTCTGCTTGCCATATTGGGCAAGTGAAAGATCGTGGGGAGGTCACATGCCCATACGAAAGAGTATAACATACTGAAAACATATGTAGCTGACTGTTAAATATTGCCAAATTGTCTAGAAGTGATTAAGCCAGCCTGATTTTCCATGCAAACAAAAGAAAAAAGAAAAGAAAAGAAATGAAATATATTCTGTGTGAGGTCAAACATCTGACAAAGCAGCATTTCTTTGAAAATTTTGTATCTTCTAAATGTAACTTGCTATTGAGATGCAGATTTCACTGACCAGATGAGAAAATATTTTGCTCTTTGTGAAAGCTTGAAATTTTGCTGCCACTGCTCGACTCCAAAATATTGGCATATCACAAGCACAGGACTGATGTCATCTGAGCATGGAGTGAATGTTTTTATAGTCATTTTTTGGAAATTGATTACACTTCTTTTTATATTTTTTCCACAGGGAGACAAAGGTGGCAGTACCACCAAGCTTGCCATGCAGGTGGTAAACATACCTGGTTGCAACTCTCCACATAACACCCATCTTTTGGGTATGTTTGAGGCCACAGATAGCATTGAAAACCTACATTCCATCTTTGGGTCATTTACAGATGAATTTATTTCAATGCAAAAGGTGGACTATTTTGTTAATATGAGTGGTAAAAATTACACTTTAAATGTTTTCTTATTTGGGGATTACGAATTTTTGTGTAAGGTTATTGGACACATGGGAGCAAGTGCTTCCTTTCCTTGCTTGTGGTGCCATGTAAAGTTGTCCGATCTAGGGTACAATTTAGGTCCTCATTCTCCCATGCTTTGGGATGAAGAATTTGACAATTTTAAGCCAAATCCAGTGTGGCCTAGTAGAAGAACTATTGCAAGTATGAATACTGATTTAACTAACAACAAAGCTGATCCTAGGCGAGGGGGAGATCGTAGAGCAAATGGGGCTAATCACCATTCAATGGCTGAAGATCCAATTTTACCTGTAATTACTGATGTTTGCAATATAGTTCCTCCATCCCTGCATATTTTGCTAGGGCTTGTAGTAAGATACTATAGGATGCTAGAAATCCATTGTAGGCAGATTGATGCAACTTCTTTGGGAGAACGGGATCATGAATTATATGTAGAGTGGGAAAGAGTGTCATCTTTTACCAAAGAAGCTGAATTGTTGTATCTAGACTGTAAAGATAGTTTAAGAGAGGAAGAAGAAGTTCTGAGTAACTTTAAGAGGGCAGTTAATTATACAGGAAAGCCAGAAAATGTTAGATGTAGTATGCCACTCTGCGCCATTTCAGCCATCGGTGCTATGGGGGATGTTGAGTGGATACAGTGCACACAGTGTGGAACTGACCGAGATAGTGGTTGGTATCATTTTACTTGTTTACGTTTGACTGAAGAGTCTGCTGCTACTTTTACTGTATGTCCTGTGTGCAAAGGAGAGATAACATCTGGTGCAGATGTCCTCACATCACAAAGACAACAGATCAGCAAGAAAAAAGCTGAAGTTTCACAGGCTAAATCAGAGTATGATGTGGCTAAGTCAAAACTTGACTCTGTATATGCTAGAGTCTTAGCTAAGCGTGGCCCTAAAGAAATTGAACTAAACCGTATTTTGGAGAATGATCTGAAAGTGCAAAAACGAGCATACCATTCTCAATGTTTTGTTGGTAACCACTGCAAGATCATTCTTCAAAATGTTGAGAAGCTTTTAATTGTTATCGATGATAAGCCACTTCAAACTAAACTTTATGAGCTGTTTAGTAAATTACGAGAAATTTTTTCATTATTTGATGCTCGATTTCTTAGCAGTGAAGAAGTAACGAGGCTATGCCATTTATGTTGGGCATTAGGAGAATGGTTCCCAGTAGCCTTTCCAGATGAAAAGATTCCCCCTAAACTGCATTTCCTGATTGCCCACATTCCGGAATGTGCAATAAAGTGGAAAACCGTCGGGTTACTTAGTGAACATGGCCTCGAAAGCATTCATTCATGTTTGAATTCAGAAGAGCGAATTTATTCATGTGTAAGGGACAAAACAAAGAAACTATTTCATATATTTAGTAACCATAGCCAGAAAGCTGTAGCAGACAGGCATAAGCTGACAGTTGTGAAGAGAAAGTGTTCTATTGAAGGGTGTGGTGGTAGATTTAAGTTAATTGAGGGCATCAGGAAATGCCAGAAGTGTGGAGTTTTAAGTGCATGAAATGAGGTCATGATTTCTAGTTTGTCTTTCGGAGGTTGTAGATAGGAACAGTTGTGGCCTATTTGCATTAGGTAAGAGACTCTGCAATTACTATTTGCAGTGCATGCTTTCAAATTTATTGTTCTTTCAAAATTTTACCAGCAGTGTTCAAATGTATTTTATTTTTTTATTACAATGGCATGCCTGTTTTTCTGATGTTTTGCTCTTTCATTTGAAGTACTAGTCTGTAGTGCAACGTAAATGATACTGTCCATTAGTAGTACCTTGCCAATGCCATTAGTAACAACAGCTTGCCGGGAAAGGTGCGTTATATAAACCTAAACCTTTTCAGTACATAATATATTCTGTATGAAAATATTTAACTTGTTAACCGTAACTTGCCTCATTCCAGTAAAGAAAGCATTTGGATCTGCAATTTGAATCTTTCCGAGTTATTAAAACATTATTTTCACATTAGGAAGGCACATATTCAAATTTATTTACTTTAATATTTTTGTACTTCGTTCTTTGTACATAGTCTGATAAAAAGCATGGTCAATACCAAACTCATTTTGAAGCTGCTATTTTTGATTCCTTATATATGGAAAATATTATATAGGAAAATATTTTTATATTTATCACTAGTGCTCTTGTGTTGTTTTTTAACACTCTTACATAGTACAGTATTAGTGTGAGATATATCAGTGACCTCATTCACAATCAGTAGAGACATACTGGTACTAAGCATTTCTTGCAGTACTTGAGTGTGGTGTCAGTGTATTCAATGTACTTAATTTACTACCTTTTTTCCTACATTAAAGAAATTCACTTGTGACCAGAGTATTATTATGCATTTCTTAAAATAATGTGGCCAGCCATACTTCATTGTTTTTAGCTCTATCCTTTGCATATAGTTGAAAATATGTAGTGGACATGAGATATATACTTATAAAATCCAGCAACTTTCAAGTGAGAAAGTATACAGCATTACTTACAATCTTGTCGTTTATTGTTTATCCATGATTCAAAGTTGAAGGAAAGGGACAGTGCAGTATATTGTTATTAATGTTACATTGTTTTTATTATGCTATAGTGTTTCACTAAACATTGATCTGTGGAAGAGTATTGAGAATTGGTTAGCCATTTTACAGAATTTTTCTCTTTCACCGATTCATTAGCGTATCCGCCGGTATAGTTGGGGGGGGGGGTGGCAGACCCCTGACAGACTTGACTGGGAATGTCATGTTTGATCCTACCACTGGATGCAGTGTTAATGAATTTGTGAATTGGGATGGACTGCTTAGTACTGGGGAACAGCACTTTAGACCAGTGAACACAGATACGCCACTGTTGCAGTTGTATTTTATAGTACTCCTCCTATGTAGCTTTGGGTGCCAGATATGTTGACGTGTACAGAGTGCATACTAATGTTTTGTTTAATGGTTTCATTGCCTTCATTTGTTTTCCTGTTCATTATTTTTACACGTCAGCTTTACATAAAATAATTTCCAAGTTTACAAGTGTGATACATTTTACTTAGATTTCAGTGGTATCACCCATCCAGTCAGTGCATTTGTCATACCTTGAATAAAACTATTGACAGCATAAGAAAATGTTGAGTTTTGTCCATTTATTCTGTTCACTCATAGTATATAGGCTGCAACGCCACCAAAAGTAAATGGAACAAACCCACGTACCCCGTTTAAATGTTGGTCAAATGTTTTAGCCATAAGGAACCAATTCAAAACTATCAAAATGGACCAACATTGGAGGGGAGCTGAGGGGGCAGGAAACAGTACCTTGAACCAAGGGGAAGGGAAAGGGGGCATCATTGCACTTCCCTTGGACACCACTGATCATGCACTGAGGCACTTCTCAGACAGTACCTCGAGACCCCATGACTACAATTGCATTTCAACAGCTCCCAGCAACCATGACAAAACATCGTTGCCCCTGCTCCGCTCAGTGGGCACACCCACTTCAAGGTCTGCATGCTGACTCTCGTTCCATCGTGCTTCTAAGTGAGGAGGCATACTCACCAGCTTCGCAATTCTGTCGTCGGCCTATTTTTACGATTGTTGCTGGCAGTTTTTTTTTTTTCTGTCTTTTTTACATCATAGAACATTTGTAATGGGTCTCCCTAGAGGCCATTTGGGGGGGGGGGGAGTTTTGTCGAGAGGGTTCCCCTCAAGTTCCCTTTGAAATTTTTTTGCCTTTTCAAGGGACCGATCTAGATGCCGCAAAATGGTGCGAGATTTTCAACTATGACAGAATGAGTCTCTAAGTTTTTGTTATAGTGGTTTATTGGGGAAATGCCTTCTTTCATCTTTCAGTGCAAGAACACCTTTTCATTGGAAAATTTGTTGCGGAAGCAGGTGCTGCCTACCCCCGTGGCTACATGCCTGGTCACTAACTGTGCACTAGTGACCAGATTGCTCTATTTTAAAATGGATTGTTCAAGTTAGTCGGCACGTTGAAATGAACTCGGCTTAACATTTTACCCATTTCACTTCCCAATCTTCCCTTCATTGATTGGGCAACCACTCCAGGCATATTGCCTGCTCATTCTTTGTGCAAGGAGTTTGCTGTTTGTCAAATAGCCGGCAACTCCCTGCTTTGTGCAAGTGGTTTCCTTTCTCACAGGGCTATACTAATTCGTGTACACGTGCAATGCATACCAAGTGCACAACAATATTGTGCAGTATCACAGTACAGTCTACTATACAAAGAACACCCTGACCCTATACATACTGCTCCCTGTAAAACCTACCCGAATCGTGTGAACCTAAAGCTTGTAGTTTCAAGTGTTTTCCACGTACGCAGTATTGCAGTAACCAATTTTAGCACTTTGCTGCACACTTATACGAACAACATACCGCCTAGGTGAATGTACACATCATAGGGCTTTTCTACACTAGGCGAATACTGTGCAAAACTCCATGGTAATATTGTACGTTCGTTCGTGCGCTGCACCACACAGCCACGGTAACGATGTGCGGTTATCGTGAAGCTATCAGCTGATCATGCAAAAGGGAAGTGAGGGCGTTCTGATTATTGTCTCTCTGTAACGGCCGTGACACACCTAGGTTTCTCGACAATATCATTTAGTCGTCATTTGCATAAAATTAAAAGGAAAGGTTAGACCTCTCCACGAGTTATTGGACTGCTAACGTGATTTTCAACAAACGGACCTTTCTAATTTGATTGCTGATATTTAAACAAATTATTGAGGGGTAGCCAAAAGTACATAGACAATTACTTCCAGGATTATAGTATGAACTATGTAATTGGTGTTTCTCTCTATAATTAGACCTTGTAAATAAATCATCTTGCCGCTAGAATTCAATAGGCGGTTTCGCCAAACTCACTTTACAATTTAAAGGCCTTTTTCCCAGAGTGAATGTTATTTCTACACTTGCAGCAGTTAATACCTATTTGTAAATGAGCTTGACCTGAGTCCAAAACCGTCATATAAGAGAGGTCAAGTCGTGCCTTTGTTAATAGGAACTTTGTGATCAGTGGAATCTATGAACCTAAGTTTACCACTAACATCATTGTCTCCCCGCAATAAAAAGGACAAACCACTCTATAAGCTTTATAAATCGCAATTTAGCCTATAAAACGGGACATGACACTTATAGCTTGGGACTAATAGTGCAGTCAAACTGAGGGATGGCTCTAAAAATTTTGGTATTCTTTACAGGCATACTGCTTTCTGAAAAGGATATTAGAAACAAACTTGTGGGTTTCTTTTGAGAGCACTTACAAGTTTTAGCAAATGATTATTTGATACCCTGTGATTGAAAACTGAAAATTTTTTATCACTGGTATCTGGTAGAACTGTAAAAAAAACCAAGTTTACCGTACCAAAGGGAAGCATATGACTAGCCTTGAAGCAAATGTGCAAGTACTGTAATATGGGCATTCCTAGCAGACACTTCTACAAATAACAGTGTAACTCGGCTGACTATACTTTCATTTCAAAAAGCACAGTTAAACATTAACAATGTATCAAAATGATTTTACCAATACCCTCAAAGACTGGAAAAGGAAAATACGCACGAATGTTGCATTTTATAAAAATTCACATGACAATTAAACACTCAGCATGGTTTAAGTAATTGTGCTTGTTTCTCAGAACAGGGGTAAACGTGGTTTGGGGTTTTACTTACCTTGGTGATATTTTATTTCTATTTTTTTGGGGTTTTCTTTTTCGCGGGCGGGGATTTTGGCAGGGCCCAGGACAGTGCATCAGTCAACATATTTCTTTGTTTTGCTAATAATTTGTCTCGTTTTTTTAAAAAGGGTCTAGGGGAGCGGCAATTGGCCCGAAAAAAATCATCGTTCCTTTTGGGGTTTGTGTTTTGTTAAAAACGAAAGTGTCTTTTGTAAATCCGTGGGGGGAAAACCCCCGGGGGCCGAGGGCATGACTCGAGTACTTTGTAATTTTTTTTTAAATTTTAATTTGTGTACAGTTTGGGAGCGGCCGGGGTTTTGGGCTTGGTCGGGACGGGGGTTTCCCCCCCCCCTTTTTTTTCCCTGCGAATTAGGGTGGGGTGATTTCTGTAATTTTAAGGGGTTTTTTTTAAGGTTTCCCCAAAAGGAGGGGGGGCCCCCGGGTTTTTTAAAGAAAGTGTTAGGGGCTAGGGGTTAGAGCTTCGTGTCTGGGGCCCGGCCCTGATGGGTGCGAGTCACGTCGGCGGTTCCCCCACGGCGGGTTTTATTTAAATTTGGGATATTACTCCCTCATTTATGGGAAATTATAAATTTACGTACCCGAAATTTTATTTTTCATTTTACGAGATGGTTATTAACCTTCTCCCATTGTGCGTGAGCTCCGCATAAGAAGGGAGAAAAGGGAAAAAAAGCCAGTGAGCCCAACGGGAAAAAAAAGGCCCGGGGCCGGGCCCTCACTTAAAACCAAATTGGGGAAACTGGGCCTTAAAACCTCATCAAACAACCCAACTTTACTATTAATAATTTTTGCTCTGAGAGAGCTTTAAGCCTTTTTTTTCCCGAGAATCTTTTATTTTTGCTCAAGAGGGTTTGGAGGGGGTTTAAATTTTGAGGGTTTTTCAATTGAAAGAAAGTTTTTTTGGCCTTTTTTTGGCCGTCAATTCCCATTGTTGTAGCAGTCCCCCCCCCCATTTAGTTTTCCGACTGGGGGTTGACCTCCATTTTGCCCGAACCCCCCCCCCCCCCTGGGGGCCCCGGGAAACCCCTACCTTTTTAGGGGGGGCGCTACAAAATTATTGGGAGTACTGCTTTGTGCCAAATAGAAAAAATTGAAATTATGCCCCCTCTATAACCACTTATTAAATTACATACTAGGGTGAAAAAAAATTTTTTTTAAAAGATCAGTTTTGAGCAAATTTTTTGGTGAAAAATAAATTCATTAAATTCTAGTGGGGGAAAAAAAAACCAGCCGAAAAAAGGAAACCATTTAAATGGAATCCCAATTTTAGAAAAGAATCACATAACGCCGTAATCGTTATAAAAAAAGCGGCATACTTTGATTTAATCCCGGCTGATTATCAAAAACAGCGTGGAAAATTTTTGGAAATAACCCCGGGTTTTTTAAGGAATAACGTAGTATGTTTTGGGTAATAAGGCGAAATTTTAAGTAAAACGCAGTACATTGGGTTTTAACAGGGGCGTAAAACGAAGAACAATGAAAATCCTTTTCAATACGGGTAAATAAAGGAAAAACCCCGGATTTTTCGGTTAACAGTTGATTGTAAGTAAAAACTTTGGGAAAGCAGTTAACAAGTGAAAGCAGTCAATGGGGGCTGTTGCAGCCCAAGGGAAAATTCAATCAAGGGCAATGTGAACGGAAGAAAAAACACTTTCCCCTTAAACCCCCCCAAAATTTAAATTTGGGCTGTTATTTTCCGTTTTTGGCAAAAATTTAAAGCACCGGCGGGTTTGGGGGCGAGGGGAATGACTCCGATCCCCAAAACCAATTTTTTACAGCATAAAAAAAAAGGGGCGTAAAGAAAATTCGAAATGCTGGAACCCTAGTAAACCTTTTTTTTCAGCCCCGAAAATACTGGTCCAAGCAATGAAAAAACCCTGATAAAATGAAATTTTTCCAATATGTTTCCCTGGGGAAAATTAAAAAACCAAAAGGCCCCCCCACGCGGAAAGAAAAAAGGAAGCATAGGCGGAAAAACGTTTGGGCGCATGGGGGGGTTTTTCAAATGAAAGGGGGGAAGTAAAATTTTATGCCCCCCAAGGGGAGTAAGAAGCTTTTCTTAGCTAGGTCCCCAGGGGACATAGGCTACTTTTTCAATTCAATTCAATTCAATTCCATTTTTTTCCCTCATATGTAATTTCACCCCAAAATTACTTTTAAAATGAATTAGTTTAATACAAAACCCGGCGAGAATGCCCTGTGGGGGCGCTTAAAAATATTTGGAAGACCCTGATTTTTTGGTCAAACATGAAATAATTGGGGGCTTTTCGAAGGGTGGGAAATTTCCCATGCCCAATACCGTAAAAAAACCCCAAATGGGTTTTAATTTCACTATTTGCCACCTTTTTTTGAAAAACTTTCTCCCAACTAAAAAAATTTTTAAAAAATGGGTCAAAGCTGAAAAATTAAAGGGCTCTTCAAAGGGGGGAAAATGGGGAATTTTCCAATACAAAAAAACCTAAAATTTAAGGCCCGCAGGACCCCTTTGGGGGGTTTTTAAGCGGTCCGTCGGGGAGGAGTTGCTGCGCTCTACATAGGGTTTCATAGCCGGCTTAGAAAAAATTGGGCCCTAATAGAAAAAAAAGGGGGGTTTTTTTAAGATTCGTTCTCTCAGTCGCAATAAAACTTCATAAAATTTTTTAGTTAGTGGCACAGTGGCCAGCTAGGTAAGGGGCCCCGACATCCCCGATTTTGGGGGACGGGTTCCCCTTTTCCCAGCTTCCCCGTGCGCGTTTAAAAAAAGTGCCCCCCTTTTAAAAAAATGTCCTGAATTTTAAATTTTTCCCAAAAAACTTTAAAAATTTAATGTTGAAAAAATTTAAATATTTTGTTAAAAGAGTAACCACTCCGTACCTTTTGCAAACTTCAGATGGAGGCTGAGACAGTTTTTTTAAGGGGCAGACTCGAGTCACAAATTTTTCAAAAGGGAAATGACCAGAAATTGTATCAGAATTTTATTTCATTGAAAAAATACAATGACTCGGGTCACATTGACAGTATTAAATGAAACGACTCGACTCCCAAAATTGAGTGACTAGTTAAAACATTTGGCTGAGATAATGGCCCTTTAAATGCCCATGAAAAAAGGGAAACGTGGGCAAACCATTTACCTGCAATCACAGAGTTTTAAAAGTAAAAAGCACCAATGACTTTTTTCTGCTGTGACCCACACATCCCACTGTACCCCAATTAAACCGTAACAAGTGCGGTACAGGGGTTTCCCATACGGGGCCTTTTTTTACATACGGGGGGGGGGCCGGGGCCCCTCCAGTCCCTAAATCCCCCCTAGCCCAGCTCATTTCCCCCCCCCCCTTTTGGTCCCTTTTTCGGGAATTTTTTGAAACCAGTAGCGTAGAAAAGGGGAAGGGGGGGGGAGGGGGTTCCAATGGTTTGTTTCGTTTTAGTAAGCAAAAATTTTGTGGGTTATTTTTTAAGCCACCAGAGGAAAGGAAGTGGGGCAAATTTGTTTTTTTCCCTAAAACGATGGTAACCCAAAAACAGTCAAAAAACGTAAAACTTTTATCATCTTTGTATATTGAGGGGCAGAAATCACCATTTTTGACAATCTCCCAAACATTTTTAAAAAAGATTATTTTCCTAAGCTTAATAAGAAGCGGGGAGGGCGATTTCTGGTAATAGGGGGGAATTTATCCAAATAATTTTTCTGGAATGCTCCCCCCGGGGTTTTCCCAATAAAAAAAAAGCTATGGCGCCAAAAAAAATTTAAAAAAGCGCCAAATGAATCAAAAAGACCAAAAAAAATTTTTTTTAGCCCCCAAGAAAAGGCCAAAAAAATTTTTTTGGGTCCAAAAATTTTAATTTTTTCATCCCCAAAAAGGGCCCAGGTTAGGCGCGTTTACACTTTTTTTGGCTAATTTTTAAAAAAAAAATCTTTAATAAAATCTGGAAAAAAGGTGTAGGCCTATTTTGTGTGTTTTCCAAAACAGTACATCATAAAATATCACATTCTTTGAATAACCACTTACGTCCCCCTTCCCAGAAGGTACCCGGTCATTTCGCCCCCTTGCCATTTTCCCCCAAAACCAGTTCCCCCCCGGTCGTTCCCCCCCCTTGCCCATTCCCCCCAAAAGTGGAAGCGTTTGGGCCCCAATTACCTCCCATTTCCCCCCCCGATTTTTTTCTAAACACTAACTTTTTAGTTCTTGAAAAAAAATTCAAATACAGTTCCCAGCAAAATGGCTTTTAAATGGGAAACAAAAAATGCGGGGGGAGTCACTTAAAACTAAAATACCAATACCTACAGCGCATCACATTTTTGTCCCTAGTTGAAGTCTAGTGGTTTCTTATGTTAATTTTTTGTTAATTTTCTTGAAAAATTTTCCCCACCTTGTTTAAATAAAATTTGGTCATAGAAGATAGGTATAAAATTTGGAAAAATTTTTTTTTTAACTGATGGAATTTTAATTTTGGAAAAAACCCGGGCAAAACCCAGCACGCAGAGAAATATTTTTGACCATACCGTCACCCTTTGGGAATCAAATAAGAACAACCAATCGGTTCATGTACGCCGGAAATTTGCACTACATCTTTTTTTCTGCTAATTTTTTTCTGTAATTTTTGATTTTCTCAAAGGATGCATCAAAACTATAAAGGAAGAAAAACCCCAAAAAACCGAAAAAAAACAAAAGGGACCTTGGCAAAATTTAGGGGGGGAAAATGGTAGGCCCCCTTTGGGGGCGAACTGGGCATCGCCTGGGGCGAACTGGGAAGGGGCCCAAACAAAACCCTAAAACCCATCCAAAGCAGTGCCCCCAGCGTTTTTCCAAATCCCGAAACATTTTTTTTCAGCAGAAGTTGGAAACATATTATTAAGCCTAAGTACTACATTATAAAAAGACCATTTTTTTACAAGGGGAACGTTGACTCAAAAAAAAAAATGGCCAAAAGGGAAGCAAAAAATGAGTTAAATTTAATGTCAACTAGGGTTTAATAACGTATTTCAGACTGAAGAAAAGCGCCAAATTTACACCCCAAAAAACCCCAAACCCGGGCCCAAAAAGAAATTTCAGCCCAAACCCCCCCGAAAGCGCCCAAAAATTTTTTGGGAATTTTTGGGGGAAAAGTGCCCAAAAGGCAACCCTCGTCCCCGCCAACCAAAGGGAGCGCTCCCCCCTTAGAATACTTTAGTTCTAAAAAAAAAATAGGGTAAAATAAGGGAGGAATTTTCTTAAAAAGCCTTTGGGAAAACCCTTTCTGGCAATCGGGAAAAAAATTTTTTTGGGTAATGTTCGGGCCCACAATGGTGCGTTTTGTTTTAAATTGCAGGCGGTGTCCAGAAGGGGGGCTAGGGCCCCCTTGCTCGCGCCGAAATTGTTTAAATTTTTTTTCTTTTAATGAAACAAAAAAACGACTTCAAATGATGCTAAAAATTGCCACCAGATAGCATCTTAGGTGTTTAAAAAATTCAAAAATTTTTCAGGGGGGGGACACTCCCCCCTCCCTGCCCCCTTTTCCAAAAATACAGGCCTTTTCACCCCAAACCCAAAAATTTGTATCCAGTAAAATTTTGAAAATTTTCCAAATTTACATATGATCAGTTTGAAACATCACCATTTTTCATCTAAGTACCTTTTAATTAACCCCAAATTTTTCAGAGAACCCCCCCCCCCATAAAACCCTTTCCCCCGCTAGGCCGAATCAGTGCTTTTTCCCCCCTGCAAAAATCCCGACTAGCCAGTGCCTGGACCCCCCGTGTGCGCCGGGGACCTTCCGGGGGAAAAGGGGTTCCCCCCCAGACCAGACCCCCGTCAGCCCGCTGAAAATCCTGGACACGGCCTGAGGTTTGGCCCTTTTTTCTGACCCCCCCCCCCCCCACCCAAAAAATTCTTAAAAAGGCCCGCCAAAGGGTTTGGGTAATTGGATTAAAACCCCATGGCCAAAGTATCGGCAAAAAAAAAAAAACGAAAATGTATCTTCAACAAACAGTTGCATAAGGTTTTTCCCCCACATGAAATTGTTTTATGGAAAAAGCAAGTAATTTTTATTCCCTTTTCCCCCACCCCCCCCCACCCACACACCCCAAACGGAACATGAAAAAATTTGGGTAAACTTATAGTACTGTACAGTTCAAACCTTTCACTTTTTTTTCTCAGCACCTTAATGCATACAAATGTTTCAAAGGGGGGAAAAGAACCCCTGTTTTCCCCTCCCTCTCATCAAATCCCCCCCCCCCCCCAAAAAAAAAAAAATTTTCCCTTTAAAAGGTATTTTTTCCCCTGAGGGGTAAAAAAAAAAAATTTCCCCCAAAAAAAACCCCACAACAAACCCCACTTAAAAAAACGAAAAATCTTTAAAAACCCTTTTTCATTAAAGGTTTTGCAAAAAAAAAAAATTTAAAAAAAAGGGGGCACAAATTTTTTTTTACCCCCCCCCCCCACACACAAAATCCACCCCGGAAAATAAAAGTTTGCCCCGGGCGTCGCACCTTTTCACTTTGCTCCCTCCAGGAAAAAAAAAGGGGAAGAGAACACCCTTAAAATTTTATCCTTTCCCCCCCCAAAAAAACTTTACCCCTTAAAATATTTTCCCCAAAGGGAAAAAAAAATTTTCCCTCCACCCTAAAAACAAGGGTTTTAAAAAATTTCCCCCCCCGGGCCTTTTGACAAGGGTTTTTTAAAAAAGCAAAAAAAGGAAAAAAAAAAACACCCTCCCCTTCCCCCCCTTTACAACCCCCCCTGGGGAAAAAACATTTCTGTCCCGGCCCCCTAACATTGGCCCCCCCGGGGCTGTTTCCAGCCTCCCCGAAAAAAAAGGCTGGTTTTACGCCACTACCCAAATTTTTTGTTTTTTCCTTTTTCCGTCCCAAAGGGATTTCGTTAGGAAAAAGGGGTTTTATTTTTTCAAGAAAAAAATTTTCGTGGCACCCCCTTAAGCCGGGGGGTTTAAAAACATTTAGCTCCTATTGATAAGGGTTCGCCTTTTTTAACCTTTTTGCCGTACAGGGCCCCTTTGCCCAAAACGCCGCTGTTTAATCTTTTTACCGGGTTTCTTAAAGTTTCACATTGTTTAGATATTAACAACGTTGTTTCTTAAAACCCGGGCCCTTTTACCAACATTTAAACCCCCTGTTGTTTATAATCACGCCGTTATTAACCAATGTACGCCGCTTTAAATAACATCACGCCTTTTGAAGAAATTTGGGATAATTCGCGTTTTTTCCAAAACATTTAAAACTTTTTACCCCCCTTTTTTACAACCCAAACAGATTTTGCCAATTTTTACCTTTTTTTCTCACATATGCTTTTTTAAATTTATGACTTGGGAAAACCCCCGTGGGTGAGGGAGTCTTTAAAAGAAAATGCCCTTGGGATTCCCGCGTCGTAAAAAAAGGGGACTAAAGGAGGGCAAGGAAAGGAAATTTTAAACAAAAATTTTAAACCTAAATTGGGAAATTGAAAAACCCTATTTGAAAAGTTTATGGGTTACCTTTTTATCTAGCTGACAAATACAACACATTCATGTTGGTGGGGTTAAAGCAGACCTAAAACCCTTGATCAAGACTGGAAAATAGGGCATTGTTTTCCTAGATTTTATGGGGGCTTTAAAACCGTGCCTCAAAAAAAACTCACTTTTAAAGCAAATGAGTTTAATAAATTTTTTTCTTTCGATAGCATAGGGTCTCCCCAAAAAAACTTTTTGAAAAATTTTAAAATTCAGCTTCCCAATTTTTTTTTCAAACCAACTTTAAAAAATTTGCATAGAACATGTGGCAAGGGGGTTTTTTACCTCACATTTTCTATATTACACTCCTTATACTTCAATCAAAGTATGAACACTCCTTTTATTCCTCCATCTCATGTTGAACATGGGGGCATCTTCAAAACACTCCCCTTAAGAATAATTTTTAGGGTTTCACCTGTTTTAAAAAGGGAATCTTTATCTGTCGCGGGAGAAAAGAAAAATTGAAAAAAAAAAAGAAACCAAGATACCTGGGCTTTTGTCAATGATTACCAAAGGCTTTTTAGTTACCTTATAGGGGTTTTCATGTCACAACTTAAATCAAAAGGATTATCAAAGGCCCTTTTCAAGAAAAAATTTTGATTTCCCGGAGTATTTTCCTTTCTCAGCAATTTTGGAAAAAAAATCACTCCTACACATGTTCAATTTTAAAAATCTCAAAACAAAACTAGAAATTTGGTGAACAAGCAAACACAAACTGTAAATGGGAGGTTTCATAGCTCTTTAAATTTTTACCTTCTTTTTCCCAAATTTTTACAAATAAGGGGTTTGGCAGATACTACAAAACTTAAAGGCCCAGACCCCCAAAAAAAAAGGGAAAGGGCCTGCACCCAAAAATAAATTTTCTTTGACGAATTCTTTCCAATCTTAGCCCCAAAAAAATCTTAAGCAAACTTAAACATACTTTTTTTTCCTCGCCCCCCCCCCCCAAACAAAAAAAATCCAGGGGGAACCAAATTCAAAAAATTAAGTTTAAAGGGAAAAACATGATTGTAGGGCCATCCTAATATTCAGGGTGGTTTTTTAATAAAACACCCTAATATGGGATTTTTGGGAATTGAGATGAGTGAACTCCTCATGAACAATGTCCATGTATGGGGTTGCCCTGACAGTGTATATCGATCAGAAAGGATGAAAACAAGTCAATCTAATTTTCAAGGCTGCTGCTTTGGAATTGGAAGATAATGAATATGCTGGCAAACCCAGAGAAACAAAATTTTACCGATAAGGGCTAGTGTTTTCCTATTCACATGATTATTGAACAAGGTCCATATTACTGCTATCAATTGCTTTTCATTTTTTGCCTCAGCCCTGCCATTCAAAACTTTTGGGCCCTTGCTGCCCTACCAGATGGCCTTGGTGCCCTCCAAAATTCATGACCACCAAGACCAAATGGCTGTGCCCTCTTTCAAAATTAATTCCATTTCCGGGTGTGTTTTCTCACATTCCCCTTTACTGTTTCTTTACACTGTAATTGGAAAGCTGACAGTTTACCCTTACATCAGCAATATGAAATGTATTTTCGCTTGACATAATTTAGTTTAATAAATTCTGACCTACTACAAACATTAATTGGGAGTACTGCTTTGTGACTAATAGAAAATATTGCAAAAATATTTTCTATGAACCACAATTCATTAAACATACTAGGTGAAAAAAAAATTCTTTCAAGATCAGATTAGAGCAATCTTTTGGTGAAGAAAAATTTCATTGGATTGCTAGGTGGTGAAACAAAACCACCCCGAGACTAAAGGAAACATTTAGCTGACATTTTTTTATCAACCCAAGCAGATTTCTGCCAATTTCACTCTTTCTCTCCAAGTATGCTTTATATTCATGACTGGAAAATCCCCTGGGCTGAGGGAGTCTAATTTTGAATATGCCCATGGTATTCCCCGCCTGTCATAAGAGGTGGGCTAAAGGGCAGGGCATGGAATGGATCTGAACCAATTTGAACCTAACTTTAACTTGAACCATATTTGAAATGTTAGAACTTTACCTTTTTATCTAGCTGACACTTATACAACACATTCATGTTGGTGTGTCGTTAAAGCAGACCTAACTAAGGGGAGAGTTCCCAAAACCTATGTTCATTTGAGTGCAGCTTCGTTCAAATGCATTAAGATGCATGCCCATCTACTTCCAGGAAAATATGCACCCTTTTGAATGCACCGCCGAGAAGAGAACGTTCAAATGCTTCACCATATGAGGGAGGATTTAAATCTCTTAGCAACACAATAGCCGTGCATAACAATGGGAACAAAGAGTATCGACTGGTCAGGGAGCTCAGTATATCTTTGCTGATGATGTTATTTCGTTCATTTTCGTTGTTTGCATTTTTTTGAGTTCTGTACGAAGTTTGTGAGTATTTTTCAGGGCATGGCAATTTCCGTTCGGTGTCGTATTTTCGTTATGCTGCATACTTTTTTAGTTCATTCCGTTTTGGGATGGGTTCTGTTAGTTCGCATGAGTGCATCTTCGTTCTGTTACGTTTGTTCATTCTAACCTGCTCAGACTTTAAAACATGTTGATTGATACTTTATATTTGTATATGAGTATTTTACTTCTTTTATTCAAATTTCAATGTTTAAATTTTTTTTCTTCTTTTGCATACAAGCATGATTTTGCTACTAGGACCTATTTTGTTTTTTAAAACACATAAAGGCCTGTACCTGTGGTCTCGGCAGGGTTTATACACCCCTGGTCGAAAAAAAGGCTACAGTACAGCTCAGAATAAAATGGACGTTTTTGTAGCGCTAAGCGTTAGAAAATTCCGTTTCTAGCGATAGTTCGTTAACATTGAACCTGTGGTAAAGCAATTTTCGTAGTCCGTTACCAAACGTGAATGTTTGCTAACGTTATGCCTTTCTGCACCTGCAATCTTTCCCTCCAAGTAACGATCCCATCGCTAATTGCGTTAGAAGAAACATGGAACGGATTTCATCGGCTTTTTCACATACTGTACACCCTTTCATCAAACGGTAGGCAACGTTTTAGCGCTACATGGGATAGCAGCGCTAGGTTTGCATTAGATCGTGCGGCCGGCCGTGAGCCAGCAGCTAGCTGCATCACTAGCACTTAAAGGGTTTTTTACCTTCAGAATTTTTCTGCATGTTCGAAAAAAATTATTGCACGTTTAAAAACTTCATGATTCTTTTGATAATTTGCGGAAGAACACAAAACTGCCATTTACTTCCGAAAATCTCCATAATTTAAAGGAAAAAAATAGTCCTATGGGACATTTGTTACAAAAGTCACTAGAATATTCGGAAATTTCTTGGCATGTTCGAAAATATTTTTGCGACTTTAAAAACTAATGAATCTTTTGATAAATAACGGAAGAACATAAAACTGCTACTTTCCCAAATCACCGTCACTAAAAGAAAATTTTGGGGCATGTGTTAAAATCTTTTTAAAAATTAAAAAATGTTTGGGAAATCTCGTGGCAAGCCCCGGGAAATATTTTTGGCCCTTTTTAAAAACTTCATGCACCTTTTGATTAATAAGGGAATTAAACGTATAACTGATTTTTTTACTTCCGAAAATCGCCCTCTTTAATAAAAAAAGAATTGGACAATTTTTTAAAAATTTGGGACACTCAAAAATGTGTTCCCACCTTTGGAATTTTTTTTCATGTTCAAAAAATAATTGCCGTTAAAACTTAGAATTTGATAAAAAGTGGAAGAACAAAAACTGCAATTACTTCCAAAAAACTCCGTCTCAAAAAAGAAAAAAAAAAAAAGTCCTATCGGGGATCTTTAGAAGAATCTAGGACATTCGAAAATATTTGAAATTTTTTTGGCATGTTCTAAATATTTTTGCGCGTTTAAAAACTTAATGAATCTTTTCATAAATAACGGAAAGAACATAAAACTGCAATTTACTTCCGAAAATCTCCTCCATAATAAGAAAGTATCGGAATTTGTTAGAAATCATCTAAAACACTCAAAAAAACGTTTCTTAACTTCGGAAATTTTTTTGATTTCGAAAAAATTTTTGCGCATTTAAAAACTTAATGAATCTTTTCATAAATAACGGAAAACAAAAACTGCAATTTACTTCCGAAAATCTCCGCATTAATGAGAAAGTACGGACATTGGTTAAAAATCATCTAGAGTACTCGAAATGTTCGGAATTTCTTGGCAAGTTCAAATTATTTTTGCTTTTTAAAAAATATTTATAAATATACAGTAAACGCCGGTAGACCAAAATGGTTCTTAAATCATATCCCCCTCTTTTCCCCTGACTGCTGAATTTGGACAAATGGGGGTGATTTTCCAAATTTCTATTTAAATCACAAAAAATGATGCTCGGTTATGGGATTAAGGTAAAAAAGAAATTTTCCCATTCATCTTGGAAAATCACCCCACCGTAATGTTGTATTGACTAATTTTTTTGAATAATATGAAATCTCTAAAGCTAAAGGTCAAATTCCGGTGCCGAAGAGACAGTTTGGAAGCAGCAACGACATCGCAAAACAGCAGAAATTTTACCACTGAAGCACAATGGGGTGCCTTTTTTGTACCTTTAAATTCAAATCGCACATTTTTTGGGGTACAAGCTGAAAAATTTCGCCGCCGAAGCAAACACTTTTTACCCTAAAAAGGGAACCCCCCCTTCTCTCCCCGTTTTGCTATATTTTCTCACTAGAATAACAAGACTGAAATTTTCAGTCTGACTGATGTTTGAGAGTATAGGAAGAGATGAGAGCGGTCCTGTGGTTTACCAAACCATAAATTCCTAACCGTGCACCTTTTCTCTTAATCCAAACTCTAATGCTACTTGAGGCTATCCTTTTTCTTCCTCACCTATCTTTTTTAGAATCCT